>JAJHZJ010000070.1:4013403-4071772 GCA_023548195.1 Bettongia penicillata ogilbyi
GTTTACCTTAGTTCCTTATTCTCAGGGCCACTCTGGAGAAAGAAGTGGTAAACTATTTCAGTATTTTTGCTAGGAAAGCCTGACTTTGTCCATGGAGCGATGGTTGAAAAACAACAAACCTTGGGTAAGTCACTTTCTTTGTGTCTCAGTTTACCAGCATGTAAAATAAGGAATGTGGGCTCTAAGGTCTCTTCCAACTCTAATTCTACGATTCTATAATTCATCCTTACTCCGTTTCAGAGCTTCTGCCTAGCCTGGGTGAGGAATTAGGGATGTGTCTCTGGCTAAGTCCTGACCCAGTCCAAGCTGAGAGAGAAAAATAAGGCCACCTCAGACTGACTGCTCCTGGTGTCCCTCTGGCCCTTTAAGGGATTCTGAAAGAAAGTCTCCAAAGTGAAGAGTTTTACTCAGTTTTGCTCCCTCCTCCTTCCATGTTTTTATGAATTTTAAACACTCTCCTCCCCCCTCCTCATCTTCAGTCACCTTCTCAGGGTGGCAGCTGTGATACATTAATTGTCTCGTTGAAGCTTGTCAGAGCTGTCAGAGAATGTCACACTGGCCCAAACCCACCGTCAGAGAAGGGGGAGGGAGTGCTGGCTGCAAAGTATCTCCCGGTGTTCTCTCTCTCTCTCTCTTTCTCTCTCTCTCTCTCTCTCTCTCTCTCTCTCTCTCTCTCTCTCTCCTCATTCTCTGTGTGTATCTCCCTCTTCTTCTCTCAGTTGTTTGGGAACTTGGTTTCCTCCCTTCTGTCATTTAGATTGGGCTGGCCTGGGGCAGAAAAATCAAGAGGGAGGGAGAAAGAGAGAACAGATTGAGAAGAAAAAGATAGAAAGAGCTGAGAGAAGTCTAAGCAGATCCCTGCCATACGGAAGGCATACCCTCTGTTGGCACTGTGGATTGATCTGACGAGAGAGAGACAGAGAGAGAGAGAGAGAGAGAGAGAGAGAGAGAGAGAGAGAGAGAGAGAGAGAGAGAGAGAGAGAGAGAGAGAGAGAGAATGAAAATGGTAAAGAATTGAAGAAAGAGATGGAGATGAAAAGCTGAAATCCACAGGGATGGAGAGAAATAGGAGGAGAGGAGAGAGGAGAAAGGAAATAAAGAGAATCAATCAATCAATCAGTGAACATTCATTAAATGCCTACCATGTGCCAGCTACCATACTAAATGCTGGGGATTGAAAAAGAGGCAAAAGATAATCCCTGCCCTCAGGGAGTTTACAATCTAACTTTTAAGAAGAGTGCATAGAAAGAGATTTGTTCTTACCCCCAGCCCCCAAGGAATGCTGACTTCTTGTCTTGGCTCTGGGCTTGGTACTATCTCTGTTCCCCCTGACACAGGAGATGGTGAACCTTCCTCACAGGTGGCCAGCAGTCAGAAGAACCCTGTTTCCATGGCTGGGAGATGCAATGGAAAATGGGAAGTGATGGGCAGAGGATGGAGGTGGTGCAATCCCCAGGGATTATGCCATTGCAATAGAATCAGAACTGCTGAAAAAGCTTTACCAGCCTCGCCCAAATGTTAGGGTGAAAGGTCAGGGTGGAGGAGAGGAGACGCAATTGCAGACGTGAGCCCAGGTCTGTGTGACAGAATATGGAGGAACCTGAGAATTCTCTGGGAGGATTTTGTAGTCTTTTGTCAGGGTCCCACTATGCCTGAGATCAAGAACTAAGCCCTCCAAAAAGAGAATACAGAAGGGCCCAGAAGGCGCTGTCCAAGGTGCTACTGTGACTGACCTCATGACGCAGATATGGTATTTCTCGATCTCTAATTGATGTTTAGTCATTTCAGCCGTGTCCTACTCTTCATGACTTCATCTGAGGTTTTCTTGGCAAAGACACTGGAGTGGTTTGCCATTTACCTCTCCAGCTCATTTTACAGATGAGGAAACTGAGGCCAATAGGGCTAAGTGACTTGCCCAGGGCAACACAGCTAGTGTCTGAGATCAGATTTGAGCTCAGCAAGGTGAGTCTTCCTGACTTCAAGCCCATCCTTCTATCCATTGAATCACCTAGAATCCCTAACTGTATTTTGTGATTAGGACCTCAAGGATCACACCTCAGGACCAAATATAAAACTTCTCCTATGGACATATATAACACAGGAGAATAGAAATACAGACATGCAGGAAAATCTGTCCAGATAACCAGACTTCCTAAAGTTGGCTGCTGCATCACGCCAAACCCCCTCACCCCCATTTTTCACCTGGTTCTTTTACTTTTCTTCCTCCCAAAAGATACAACTCAATCAGCATAAAATATTGGGTCAGTCTGACACCATCTCATAGGCTCCTACCCTTGCAGGTTGCTGATGGCAGGGGTTTTCTGGTAAATGTCTAACAACCAGCTCTCAAAAAATATATATTGAAACATATAAATTTAATCTACATTATAAACATTTTCTTCATTATTTTCTTAAGTCTCGACAATCAACAAAGCAAAAAATGCAGTCCTGGTTTGTGTTTGCCAGATTTCCACGTTGTAAATACTCACATTGGCAATTTAACAATCAGTTCTCCCAAGCTAGTGTAGGCTTGTTTCCATACAGCCCTGCTATGGGCAAGCTTCCATGAGGCATATTCCTCTCTCTGGGCCATTGTTTGGGGGATGACCCTAGTCCTGTTTCTGGCTCACATCTATGACACTTTGCTCTAAAATTTCAGGTTATTTTCCTCCTTCACTCAAGCATTTGGTCAGTCAGCTAAAACATTTATTTGTTTGTCTAGTATATATTAGCCCTACAGTTCTTCTTAATTTCTCTCAATTTTTCTTTTTGTTTTTTCCTTCCCTTCATGCTCTTTGCAGTGTGGGATAGTGTATAGAATACTGACCTTGGAATCAGATAAACCTGTATTCAAAATCTGCCACTGATCAGAGCTATAAATAAAATTTTTGTGGGGGCAAATTCAGTTGGAATTGGAGCACAAAGAACAGTCTGTCTTAGGTATACGCTTGCGCAGGAGATGGGACAAACAAGACCCCACTGAGTATGGACTATGCTTCTGAAATATAATGAATGTTCCTCAAACTTAACATTGCCTAGGAGTTGGAAGGTGACAGAAAATTATTAATATAATGACAGAAATGGTTAATATCCAATGTAATATGGACTGCTACTCCCTTAATGCTCCTTGTAACATCAGAATTTCAGTGATGTCCTTAAATTCCTACTCTTTATTTATTTTCTCTTGATTAGATTGAGCTGAATGGTACCTTAGGTCTCCCTGCTCTGGGATTTTGCCTTGTAGAAGAGCTCAGCTCAAGCTGGATTTCTGCTTCTAATATTCTTGCCCCCTTCTGTTGGGGTTCATGGCATGAAGGGCAAAACAGTCAGAATGAAATGACTTTTCTTGTCCAAATTGCCAAGGGGCACTGAAGTCTCATGACCAGGCCCTGATACTTTATACTACCTCCCCCTCACTCCTCCTGAAGGTATAAGAAGCTTTTGCATGGGTCTTGGAGTTGGAAAATCCACTGGACATCCCCCAGGTTGGCAGGTTTGCTACCCTGTTATCTCAGTTAAAGATGTTTTATTCCTCAGCTCATGGCTTTGATCTCTTTCAGGACTTTACAAAGAAAATAAGAAGGGAAAGCTGATTCCACAAGAGGAATGCCATGGTGATGGGACTCTGGGTGAGACATTGTGGGGAGATTATGGGCCAGGGCTAATGGAGGACACATGCTAAGGGTAAGAACCCAAGATATCAAGGTCTTGGGACAAGCCTCCTGTCCTATTCCAGTCACTTCCAGTCAATATCATATAACTTTGCTGAGCCTATTTCCTTATTGGTAAAAAGGAGCTATGAATATCATTCCTACTAAATTCTTGAAGCAGTGTGTTATAGTGGGCAGAGAGGTTGCCCTTGGAGTCGTGCATGGGTCTATATTCTGCTTTTGAACCACACTCACTATAGAACCATGGGCAAGTCACTTAGTCTGTCAGTGAAATTGGCAATTCTGTAAGACTGGAAATTTCCAGGGAGTTGCCAACCTGCAATGGTGTAGGAAGCTTCCATACCAACCTTCCCCTAGACAGGTTAAATCTCAGGTCTGGACAAAAAAAAAAAACAAAACACCTACTCAAAGAGTTGTTGAGAGGCTACAATGAGATAATTTATGTAAAGTGCTTTGCAAACCTAAGAGCATAATATAAATGTCAGCTGTTATTATTCCCCCTCCTCATCTGTCTCTCTGTGTTTCTTAGAATCATAAAATTTTGGAACCAGAAGGGAATTTAGAGATCATTTAGTCCAGCCTCTCATTTTTCAAGTGGGAAAATTAAAGTCCAAGTAATTTGCCTAAGGTCGAACAAGTAGTAAGTGGCAAATCTCAGGGCAGTGATCTTGTCAGCCAGTCAGGCTGCTTCTCTTCTGTCCCCTGTGACCCCCAGATTCTATTTAATCTTACTTTATTTTCTAAGCCCTCTCCACTCTCCCTTCCTCCCTTCTCTCCCTCTTTCTCTTTGTCTCTCCCTTCCTCCCTTCTCTCCCTTTCTCTGTCTCTCTTTCCTCTTTCTCCTCTCTGTCTAGGTCTCTGTGTCTCTGTCTGTCTCTTTCTCTCTCCTTCCTTTTGTCTCCTTCCTCTTTCTCCTCTCTAAGTCTCTGTCTTTCTCTGTCTCTGTCTCTCTGTCTGTCTCCTCTCCAGTCTAGGTCTCTGTCTGTCTGTTTGTCTCTCTCTCTGTGACTCTGTCTCTTCTTCCTCCTTCTTTTCCCTGTCTAGGTCTGTTCCTCTGTCTCTGTCTGTCTGTCTCTTTCTCCTTCCTCCTTCTCCTCTCTAAGTCTCTGTCCCTCTGTCTTTGTCTCTCTTTCTCTTTCTCTCTTTTTATTTCCCCCTTTTACAGCAAAACAAGAACCATGACTCTAATCTAACTCCCAGAGAAGTTGTGGAGATTAATTCATTTTGCCTACAAACTGTTTCTTTGTTTTTTAAAGTACATGATTAAGTGCCATATGAATTCTTCTAATTGGCAAAAATAATGAAAATCCCCACAAAAACGAGTGACATGACCCTCGGGTCCTTTTAAACTGGAGCTAATATCGTTCTCTTTTAGTTTACCAATTTTAATCAAGAATCATATGCAACACAAATGGTAAAGTAATGGTATGTAAATTATCTGGGAAGCAATAAAGCACTTAATTTAGGCCACTTAAAAGTAGTAATTAAGGCTGGGTGAACATCTAAGGTTTGGAGGTTTGGTTGTAATAAGGAAAAGTTTGACTGATAAAGATGGTAATTGGTATTTATTCTGGATTTTTATTCCTCGGGTCTCAATTTGCTTCAGCCAATTAACTTGTCAAAGTCTTTCTCTCTCCTGGGGAGGGATTAGGCAGTTTTTATACCCATTTAATAGAAGGGAAAACTGCGGCTTCCAATCTCGATTGTGCTTTCTCTCTTACTGTCCTGCATCCTGTCTATCACTTATTTTGTGGAAGACCATCAGTCAGTTAGTGAACAATGGTATCGAGCATTTACTGTTAAATTCTAGTATTTAGTGTTTTGTTATGATATAGGGAAATCACAGGAGAGACATGGGCTTATTGGCCTTTTCTGTGTTGGACTCTTGCTTCTTTGGGTTTTCAGGACTCTGTTCTCTCTCTTCTCACCACGCTTTCATCTCTCATCACCTGCCACCAGGATTCTTGAGTTCATTGAAGGACTGGGCATGTGTGTTGGGGATGGGCTGGCTTGGCTAGGGGGAGATATATCATGTAGTGCTGGGGTGAGGCAGCCAGGTTCCCCTACTTTCGTAAGTTGGGTCAGGCAGGTCAGCATGCCTTTAGGAAGCTGCTACATACCAACTGAGAGATAACGTTGGACTTGGAATCAGGAACACGAGTTCAAATTCAGCCTCAGATGCTTACTAGCTGTTTGACCCTGAGCAAGTCACTCAATCACTCCCTGCCTCAGTTTCCTCATCTATAAAAGAGAGATACTAATAGCACCTACCTCCCTGGGTTGCTGTGAGGACCAAAGGATATAATATCTGTAAAGTGCTTGACAAACCTTAAAGTACAGTAAAAATGTTAGCTATTGTTATCATTATTATGATATTACAATGTCCTTCAGAAGGCAAAGAGTCTCTTCTGGATCTATCAATCCATTGGACTCATTCTTTGCTGGACAGCTGCAAGTTTACAGTATTCAAGGTCAACAACTCAGTCTAGGCTTGGCAGAAGCCTCCAAAGAGGTCTGACCTCTCCTATTATACAAATCTTGCTGGTTCAGAGTCATTTCCCAGGTATGATCCCTTTACTTAGGGTAGTTAACCGGCTACACTTCCCGGATTCCTGCTGGGGTTTTCTGCAGATAAGTGACATGAGACAAAGGCTGTATAGGCTTTATTAATTATCTGTGTTGGCCTTTCCATAGCCTCAGACCATGCCAAAAACTTCCTTTGCATCTGGAAGAGTTTCCTTTTTTGCATTTTAATGTTTATGTCTTTCCCTATGAAATGACAACCCGGTCCCTTCCTTCCTTTTCAGGTTTATTTCATTTGATCCTGTTCCACAGACCCAGCAATCCATTGATGCTGGCTTCTTGCTGGTTCTCTTCCGTGATACTTTATTCCTTAGCTCTGTGCTTTTCTGTGGTTGTCCCCCATGCCTGGAATGTTCTTCCTCCACACCTCAGCCTCCTGGATTCCTTAATTTAAGGAAATTCCACCCAAATCAGCTTAAATCCCACCTTCTGCAAGAGGCCTTTCCCAGTTCTTTCCATTCTGCCTCCTTTCCCTTTCCTCTGACATTAGCTCCAAATCACCCTATGTCTTGTATGTTCGTAGTTATTTGTGGGGTTTCTGCCTTTAGCTGTGAACTCCTTAGTGTTTTTGCCTGCCTTTCTAACCCCAAGGCTTAGCACAGGGCTTGACCCCATAGTAAGCCCTTAATAAATGCTTGTTGACTGAGTGACTTTTCAGAAACACTCTTCATCCCAACCAAATTTCCCTCATCAGCCTGGAATTCCTTTAACAAGGGAAAATGCTTTTCCTTTCATATCTACCAATAATAAGTTGAAAATACTGGGAATTAAAGGAAGAGATAAGATTTGCAGAGAGCTGGAGGAGAGAAAGGAGGAAAACAGAGAAAAGCATGAGGAAGAAGAGGGCAAAGGAAGGGAGGGAGACTTGGAGAGGAGCAGCAGGTGAAATGAGGTTGGTCTGCAGTGAGAAATGCTTAAGAGTCAGCTGCCTTTGATTAATCAGAGGCCGATGTTCCCAGGAAGTCCCAGGGGCCCTGGCTGCCCGTGTCTCACTCATAATTCACAGTGTTTTAAAGACAGAGGTTCCTGTCAGGCTGGGAGCCCCTCAGATGCTCTCAGCCAGCTCTGAAGCATCTCTGAAAGCCTGTTGCCACAGCTGGTTTCCTTTACAATCTCCTCAGGAGGCAGCAGGGCTGAAACTGGGACAGTAACAGGGGCTGCAGCTTCCCCCTGGTGCTGTCTCTGTTTCCCCAGCCTTCTAAGAGCCCTGGGCCAACCACTCGTTCTTTAGGTGTGCTGTTTTATGGAGAAGAGTCTCCACGGAGAGGCTTGCCCCGCTCTTGGCACCTGCATAGGTCAAGGAGCTCGGCCTCGGTTTAAGACACTAGGTTTGGTTTCAGGCAAGCCGTCTCACTCCTTAGGTTTTAATTAAAAAATCCACACAACACAGTCATATTTTTCTGGCTCCCAGCTGCATTTGCAAGTCTTGTGACTCATAATTTGCTCTTTGCAGTCTCCTTGGTTTTACACGGGCCATTTCCCCCTTGCTTCTACCTCTATGGTGCCAGGCTGTATCCTTCAAAACCTGGCTTAAAATTGACCTTGTTCAGGAAGCCTAGCTTGAGTATAATCCCCTTCCCACCCTTCAGCTTCTTTCGACTGACTTCCCCTTTATCTGCATCTCTTTTGGATGCTCATACTTAGTTTACATTATATTCATGCACACTCCTTTGTGCCTTTGTCACCAAGAGATATTTTCACTTAGGTCTCTTATATTCCAGGTCAGACTGGAAATTCCTCAGGACGGTGTCTGCACCTTCATATCCTCTGTATTCAGCCTAAATTGAAGTCCATCTTCAAATGTGTATTGGTTGCTTGTCTTTTGGCTGGTCACCTAACCTCCCGAGATCCTGGGCCTTTCGATAAAACTAGAGATTACTGAGAAAGTGCTTACCGGCTTTGATAGGAGGAAGGTTCCCATCCCAATGAGATTTTGGATCTAGTCCCTACCAACCTCTTGATGCTGAACTTGGAATCAGGACAGAGCAAGACTCAACAAACCATAGGAACTCAATGCTGATTTGTTACTAACTTGCTGTGAAATCTTAGGTGCTTTCCTTTTCTGGGCCTCAGTTTCTTTATTTGTAGAATGAAAGGGTCCAACCAGATGATCCCTAGGGTTCTTTCCAGCCTCCAAATTCCATTATTTCACTCATGTATGTTTAATATCTGTTAACTAGTGGCAAAGTTCCCAGAGGACAGAGACCACCTCTCCTACTATGGATCTCTCCAGTGTCTAGCCCTGTGCTGGGCACACAGTGAGTGCCTGACAAAATATCTGTTGAATTTTGACTGCCTGACCTTTTGGGATTCCTGATCCCAGGCCTTGTTTTGAGACAGACTTTTGAGATGAAATCTTTCAGGAGCTTTTTTTCCATCCTTCACTGACCAGCTGATTCAAGGCAGCATGCAAAATGTTGGCTTGTGTAAGAACCAGTGGTGAATACCAGTTGCCATCATCTCAGGGCAAGCTAGAGGGTATGGATCTCATTAAGTAGGTAATGTAGAATTAAGGGAAGTGATATAATCAAAGTGTTGATTCAGGAAGCTTAATCTGGTAGCCTTGTTACAAAGAGAAGCTAGAAGTAGGGTGACTAGTTCTAGGGAGAATAGTTTATATTTATATAGTGCTTCAAGGTTTGTCATGTTTTCTTAATAATTGTCCTATGAAGTAGCTATTGGGTATATTATTAAAAATTTTTAATTTAAGTTTTATTGATAACTATGGTTTTTGTATCACCTTCATTTCCAAATATTTCTCTCCTCCTTCCCCTACTCAGATCTAGCAAAGAATAAAAAAGAGGGGAAAAAAGGCATCCAAGAATACTAACCAGCATATCAACTGTGTCTGGCAGTATATGTATCATTGCACACCTGTAGTCCCCCACTTCTTTAAAAAAGGAAGGGAGGGTATGGCAAATAGTATTATCTCCATTTTATCAGGTCAAAAAGCTGGGGCTTGGAGATGTCAAATGACTTGCCTACTTTGTGGTTCTTGTCAGAGTCAGGATGAAAAGCTGTGTCTCCTTATTCAAAAGCCCAGCCAACCAGTGAACCATCAGTCCAGACTGAGGAAGGGACTGGAGGAAAGCTTTCCTTAGTTCAGCTTTCCTTCTCTGTGCTCCCTCCTTGCTTCTCCCTTCCCCCATTACCAGGCTGAGGAATGGTGTTGCATGATCCTGAGAATCTCTCTCCGTAGTACCCTCTGAGCTGAAATGACCCTTCCCTTAGTATTAGTGAGGACTGGGTGTGTCTATTAATATATATTAGGCACTGTCAGCTGGCAAGGAGCTTTAGGGAGGGTACACTTTCCTGGTGAGAGGGGGCTGTGAGTTGCGATTTATCCAGCTTTACTTGGTTGGGGAGGAAGGGCTTTGGAGTCTTGTTAATATGGAAGATTTAGAATACTTATGGGTACTGCCTGTGGGCCTTGATGGGAGGAGACCATTTGAGAGGCACCAGTTTTGAATCCCAAAGGAAAATGAGAGTTTAGTTGGAGTAAGTCAGGTGTCAGCATACTGACCGCCAATGGGGTAGAGTCCAGCCCAGGCATCAGTTATTTGGGGTGAGGGCTGACTAGTCCGGGAAATTATGTCAACCATTGGTTGCTAGGTTAAGGGGAAGTTTATAAGATTCCAGGGCTCTGTTCAATAATTCCATGCTCCGTTAGCTTGTCTCTATTTTACCTTTCTTTTCTTATGTGATTTATTTTGTATATATATTTTGTATATATTTATATTCATATATGTTTCCTTTTTCAATAAAGAAGAGTAGGGAATGTTTCATTTTTATCTTTATAACCCAAGTACCTGGGTTTTACATATATATATATATATATATATATATATATATATATATATATATATATATATATATAGTGCCATTTCTATCTGTCTATGTATCTGTCTATGTCTGTATATGTGTGTATGTGTGTATATACATATAGTAGTCACATAACAAATGCTTGCTGATTGATTTATTCATGAATATACTTGTAAAATTCTTTTTGACAAAACCTACCTATTGTTTTGGGCTCACTAGGAGGAAACAAATTAGGAGCGGACAATGTGCATCTGTCCAAAGGCTGGGTATATATTGACTGGTGGCAAGAGTAGGGACAAATGACAGGTGCTAACAGGTACCAACCACCAGACATCCTAGGATCACAAGATTTTAAGGGATCAACTAATTGAACACCTTCATTTCATAAATGAGAGAACTGAGGCTCAGAAATTTGTCCAATGTCAGGGTCATTTGCCCAGTGTAGAAGAGATGGGATTCAGCTCTTGATCCAGGTTCAGTGCTCTGTGTTTATGCTATGCTTTCTTTCACGTTCAATAATTGAAGGAAGGAAAACTCCAGGGTGTTGGGCCTAGATTCCTTTATTTCTCTGGTCATTTTATTACATTATTACCTGAGGTCTAATAGCCTGCTTGGTGATGTGGGATCTTAGAAAACACATTTTCAGAGGCAGTCTCCTAGAAATGATTTTCCAGAGTAGTGCATATCTTCACAGCCTCACAACTGACCGAAAAGCTAAGGGAATGTCAGTTCCACCATGCTTATTGTCGATTATAAAATGCCTTTTGACTCCAATACTTCCACAGAGTTGTTACCCTTGTTGTGGGTATTTCCTTCAAGGATGCAGATTAAAACCATTTTTGCCTGCCTGTCTGTTAGATTCTTGTCCATGTGCCCCAGGTTTACCATAGAGGGATTTCTCTCAGTGTGCATACAGCCTCCCTTAAATTCTCTGGACATTGTTAGAAAAAAATAATGGGATACTTGGACTGTCCATTGGGTATTTCTCATTCTCTTTACATACTCCACATCTTCCCCGCCCCCCCCCAGCCCATACATTCCTTTGATGATATCTTTTGTACCTTTCTCACGTATAATTCCTTTTTTTGTCATGTGCAGCATCTGTGTAGGAAATATGTATGCCCAAGGGATACTTCCTGGCACCCAGAGCCTTTTTTCCTTTCAAGAAGTCTCCACAAAATTAACTTCTGGGTACCATATAGCCAATGGATAGTCATTTCATTTGTTTCAGGATGCCACCTCAGTGCCACCCAGTGGTACTCCTATCCACAATATGTAATCCCATGATGCTCTGGGTGGTTTTCAACCTCAGCGCTTCAGAGATTGTAGTGTTCAATAACATACAGTATAGCCTGATAAACATTGGGGCTAAAAAGGTAGGCCTTTTCTTCAGAAGTTTGGGGTCACTGAAAAAAATTTCCTGAGATGTGATTGTCCAGGTTCCTGGTGAGGTTATAGAAATCCATCAAAGCCATCTGAAGTCCTACCAACATCTAAAGCCTTGGAGCCAGTGGCAGAGCAGCTGAGTTCAGCGAGAAGCCCGCACAGCCAGATGGTAAACTACTTGACCCAGGCTAGCAGCAAATGGACCCAGGACCTGAGACACCATGTCCTGAAACAAATGGAATGATTTTGTCCATTGGCTATACCATACTTAGAAGTGAACTTGGTAGGGACTCCTTGAGAGGAGAAAAGGGCTACCAGAGCTAGGAAGTTTACCCTGGGTGCACAAATTCTGTGAATGATCCTATGATTTCTAGTGGCTGGCACTAGTTAACTACTGACATTTTTCCCTGCTCTTGCACCAGTCAATATATACCCAGCTTTGGGGCAGATGCACATTGTCACCTCCTAATTTATTTTCTCCTAGTGAGCCCCAAACAGTAGGTAGGTTTTGTCAAAAAGGATTTTACAATATATTCATGAATAAATCAATCAACAAGGGATGCCTATGTGTCTTTGTGTATGAGGTTTGTGCCCCTGGTTTGGAGATGGTTTTGTAGCTTTTGTCCTTGCTATACCTTCTCAGTAAATATCCTTCTGTAAAAGCTAATTGATATTAACTGATTAATTGATATGGGGGGATAGACCAATGGGGGTTTGTGAGAGATAGTCTTAGAAGCCATAACCCCACAGAGTTACCCCTAACATCTCAAGGGAGGAGTATCAGCCATCCTCTGGGGACTCTGTGTGTGTGTGTCTCTCTTTCTCTGCCTCTGTCTGTATGTCTCTCTCTGCCTCTGTGTCTCTTATGTCTTTCTTATAGAGGTATTTTTTGTGTTTGAAAGGTACAGACCTAGAAGACCTTCTTGGTCAGATGGATGCATTATGGAAGACATTGACAAGAGTTGTCCAAGATGAGATATTGTCAGTGGGTTATGATCTAGCTGGTTGGAAGGAGTACCGACATTGATGATAACACGGATCCATTAAAGTTTTGAAGTATATTGTCTATTGCACTGATTCTTCTTCTTCTTTTTTTTACTATTATTTTTTTACTACTGCTATTGCCCTAGGTCATGCTCAGCATTTCAAGCTTGGCATTTAACTTTCTAATGGAGACACAGTCTGATACAGTCTGATATAGAGCTTTAAATCTGGAGTCAGAAGGTAAGGCTTCACATGCTGGCATTTACTGGTTGTGTGATCTGGGCAGACCACAAACCTCTTTGAACCTCAGTTTTTTCATCTGCAAAATGGAGATAAAAACTTTATATATACACACACACACACACACACACACACACACACATATACATATATTCCTCATAAGATTGTTATAAAGAAGGTGTTTTTATAAACTTTGAAATGTAATTTGCATGAGGTTGTATTATAACTGGTCTCCTTGCTTCCCTTTTACCTTAGCTTCTATCTATTCTAAACACTACAACAAATTCATTTTCCTAAAGCACTGCTTTCCTTAGATCAAAAACCTAGTGTAGTTCTATATTACCTGCAGAACGAAGTCCAAACTCTTTAGCTTAGCTTTTGAGGTATTACTCAATCTTTTCAGACTTGTTTCCCATTACAAAGACACTGCCTTCCCCACCCCGACTCCTTCCAGACTGATCTAGTCCTTGCGATCTCCAGTCACCCTCATCTATATCTTGCTGCTGGACCCAACTGGCTCCAGAGGAGAGAATGAGTCTGGTGACTTTGCACAGCCCTCTTCATTGGTAGGTCATGGAATCACCTTCCTGATATCATGGTCCTCTTTAAGAATAAATGGCAAAACAGCAGTCCTTGTTCTCTAAATGGGCCTTTAATGCTTACAGAATTGGAGAATCTGAGTCTTGTAATTGGAAGGGACCTTAGCAAGTGATTCAGTTTTATCTCCTACCCAAATGAGAAATTCACTTTTCAAATTTATTTTTATTCTGGCCTTAACAAACACCACATCAAATAGATATTCTCATATACATAGTAGAATGGAAAAAAGAGGATTGTTTGTGAAACTACAGATCTCTAATACGTACATTTAAAATATGTATATATATACATATATAATTACTTAATTTGTATATTCAATTACAATCCATTAGATCACAAACTACTTGAGTTCAAGGACTGCCTTTCTTTTTCTTATCCCCAGTGTTTAGCACAGGCAAATAGTAGGTGCTTAATAACTGTGGTACTATATTGTTTGTATTGTATTGTGTTGTGTTGTACTGTAATAAGTTCATCCTGTAGCTTTCAAAGCTATCTCTTTTGTAATGTGCTTCTTTTTGGCAGTCCTTCTAGTCCCTTCTCTGAATTAAAAAAAAGCCCCAATGTCCCTGTTTTCTTTCTTTTCTCTTCAACCTTCTTATTTCTCTTCTTCTTCCTATTCCTCCTCAACCTCTCATGCTCATCCTGTTGGGGGAAAGAAAAGAAAAAGAAAAAGCAAGCGACAAAAATTTTGTGACAAATAAGCAGAGTCAAGCAAAACAAATTTCTGCATTGTCTGTTTCCAAAATTGTATGTCTCACTTTGTATCTTCATTATTAGTCTTCTGGAATAATAGATAGTTATTGAATTTATTAGCATTCTCAAATCTTTCCAAGTTGTTTTTCTTTACAATGCTATTATTATATAAAATGTTCTCGTTTCCTCTCACTTCACTGCATCAGATGGAAATTCTTTACTATAGTATCCCTTGACAGATCCTGTTCAATGCTCTTAAAGATTCTCAATAAAACCCACTACCTGCCCTCAACTTAGCAAAATCCTAACCATGCTTTAGAACCCAGCTCAGGCTCTACTACCTCAGTGAAACCTGCTTTTTTCTAGCCCAAAACCATCTCTCTCTCTCTCTCTCTCTCTCTCCCCACCCCCCTTTGGACTGCTATAGAACTTAATTTGGCACTTAGTATCTGAAGTCCTTTTCAGTTCTAAATTCTATGGACCCACAACCCTGCTAGATTCTGCCCTGTCGTGTTAGCTAACTTCATGTGTATTATATCTTGTCTCCCTTTCCTCAACTGTAATTTCCTGGAGGTCCAGTGCCATCCTTTATATTTTTTTGTACCCTTCAAAGGGACAGTTAGGTGGTGATAGAGAGAGAGTGGCTAGAGAGCCAGGGCTGGAGTTCTGAGGACCTGAGTTCAAATCTAGTCTCAAACACTTTACTAGCTGTGTGACCCTAGGCAAGTCACTTAACCCCATTTACCTCAGTTTCCTGAACTGGAGAAGGAAATGGCAAACCACTCTTTGCCAAGAAAACTCCAAATGGGGTCACAGAGAGTTGGACATGACTGAAATAGGTGAACAACCATGTCTTTCAAGGAGCCGGGATTTGGCCAGTCCCCCCAAATAGTTGCTCAATAAACATCTGTTGATTGATTTATATGTTGACTAGGAAAAAGCTAGTGAGTGGTTGGGTTGTGAGTGGATCAGAGTGAGTGAGTGAGTGTGTGTGTGTGTGTGTGTGTGTGTGTGTGTATGTGTGTGTGTGTGTGTGTGTTTATGCCAGCGAGAAAGTGAGTGGGTAAATACAGCTTCTGTGGTCTCATCAATCAGTGCTATTGGGAGAAGTGAGATATGGCACACAGAAACTTTGTCCCCTCCTCCAAAGCCTTTTATTCTTTAAGCTTTTTTTCCTACTCTCTCTGCCCCTCTTGCCTCCCATCCCTATCTAATCTTTCCCCTGCCCTCCCTCCCCCAGCTTTTTCCTTGTGCAATTGGGTATCTGCTGATCTTGGGAGCGTTGACTGCTAAGTACTGCAGGTCCAGGGTCTTTGTTCCGGGACAGCCCCTGTACCTTCCTAGTACCAGCCCACCCCTCCTGCCCCGGGGCAGCCTAACAGAAGGACTGTCCTCACTCGCCTGTCTTGCCAACCTTGGCCTTGTGACAATGCCAGACCCCCTTCCCGGAGCTGCTCCCCCTTCCCTCCCTCTCTCCCTCCCCTGGCTGTTGCCGCTTTGCTTTGGCAGGTGTGAAATATTAATTGCCTCACTGGGGACCGGGCTCTCTCTGTCTGTCATGTCTGACCAGAATATCATTCTCCCTGCAAATATAATTTATGGGGGGGGGGCAAGGAGGGTGGGGAGGAGGAATGTGTTGGGGGGGCGCTGTTGGAAGGGGTTGCCTCCTTTTTTCTTAATCGCCTCTCGCCTGTCTGTTAATTAGGAGCCGCGCTTCGCTACATGCTGAGATATTTTGGTTAATTACGAAAGAGAAAAGGACAAATTTGTCACGTCTTTTGTTTTCGTTTCACCACGTCTCCCGGTGACAGCGGTGTGAAGCCGTGATGGACTGCTCAGGCGACAGCAGCAGATGCTCACACACAAAGCCCTGGGGAGAGGGACGGGCGTGTGGGGACCCTGGGCCGGGTGGGGGTGAGCCAAGGGAAGACCGTGCCGTAGGATGGGGGACTTGGAATCTGTTTGGTCTGGTCCCCTAACCAGAGAGACCTCCGGGAGGGGGCTCAGGAAAGGGAGGAACTTGACCGTGAGCTTGACAAAGTCTAGTCGGGGGTCAGGAATGGGGGCGGGGGGGGGAGGGTTGTTCATGTGTGTGTGGATTTGGGCAAGCGTGATTTTTTCCTCTTGGTAGAACGAGGGGGCGGGGGTTCAGCTCCTGAACCTCTGGTTTCAAGCCAACACCTAATGGGTTGTGGCTGAAATTTTAGACTGTGATCATTGCTTGTGTTGACACAGCAGCTCAAGCGTCTCTAGCTTCATGTATATCCCAGGAGGCTGGGAGGGAGTGGAGTTCATCTCTTTGCAATGGACAGGGGAGAATATAATTTAATTCACCACCTATTGATTTAGTTATTAGGCATTGTAGAGCATGCAAGTAATCAACCATCAAGTATTTATTAAGCCCCTACTGTGTTCTGAACACTGTACTAGGCACGGGAGATACAAAGACAAAAATGAAACAGATCTTGCCAGGTAGAAAGTGTTCATTTTACTGGGGGGATTAAACTTGTTTAATTTAATTCCAGCTGGAATGTTATTTTAGTGCATAAGTTCGATCAGGACAATTTGACAGGATAGTCGAATAGATGAGATGTTGTGGTTGTTACGTCATATCTGACTCTTTGTGACCCCATTTGGGGTTTTCTTGGCAAAGATACTGAGTGGTTTGCCATTTCCTTCTCTAGCTCATTTTTACAGATGAGGAAATTGAGGCAGCACATAGGGTTAAATGATTTGCCCAGGGTCACATAGCTAGTGAGTGTCTAAGGCTGAATTTGACTCAGGTCTTCCAGACTCCAGGTCTGGGTACTCTATCCATTATACCACCTGAGGCACAGACAGGTCAAGGGATTTGCTTTTCCCATAGAAACAATATCATAGTATAAATAGTGTTTATGCACCCAGCCTAGACTTCATAAACCTATTTAACACATAATGTAATTGAAATACTGTACATTTGCAATGAAAAATGGTAGAAAACAATACTGTTTCCATATTAGCAATTAAACATAATAGAAAATCAATATAACTGAATAAGAGTTTTAAAAATGGATGTTGACTGCTAGTACTAGGGGGAAAGCAGGTTAAATTAAAGGAAGATGAAAAAGTAGATGGCAGGGATTGGGGGGAGACAGATTCTGTAGAGGAAATCTGGGTACTTTCAAGGACACATAGCTCAGCTAATGTCAACCTGAACAATCTTCCCTCCCTTCCTTTTTTTTTTTTTTGGTTCTTTTCCTGTTTTTTTCTTTCAATTCTTGCCCAGTTACCTCAGTAATTTCTTTCCCTTTCATTATTCTATCTGTGATCCAAAAATAAACTCTAATCATGGCTGATCCACAGAAAAGTAGTGCTAATGATACACCTACACCATGAAGAAGGAAAGCCATATGTTTTGAATAAAGGATTTCTGCTCTTCACCTCCAATGTCCTTGAAAATGTCCAGAAAATCTTCACATAAGCCTCTGAGAGTAGTAAAGAGTGAGAGGGAGAAGTTGCTCTGGGAGGGAAAGGATGAATTGATTTGGGAACATATAACTGACATGGTGGTGGGACATTGAAATGGAAAAGCATTGAAGGGTATGGTGGCAAATGCCTATAATCCCTGTTACCGGGCGGGCTGAGACTGATGGAGTGCCTGAACTCAACACTTCTGAGTTAAGTCATCTGAGTATTCTCACTAAGTCTGTAATCAATATGGTGAGCCCTTGGGTGGGAGGAGGAAAGAAAGCAGCATTAGTTTGCCTAAGAAAAAATGAACTAGGCCACATCACAGCTCCCAGGCCGATCAGAAGTAGGATCAGGCCTGTGAGTAGCTGTTGTATTTCCAGATTGTATGAGATAGGGAGACAGTCTTTTTTTTTTTTTTAATGAAAGGACAGTAAAATGGAAAAGTCTAAAAAGCAGCTGGGGGACATGGGAGTAGAATCTGGATAAGGGGAAGTAGAATCTGGATAAATGGAAATACAGATCTAAAACCCAGAGATTTTGAGCCACTTGCCTAAGGTCACGTAGCAGTTTGGTGCCAAATCTGAGACTAGCAGCCAGGTGTCAGATTTTCCAAAACAAGAAGCTGCCTGAGCTGATGCGGAGAAGTGGGGTGTGTGTGGCAAGGAAAGGAAGAAGGCACTGTGAAAAGCCAGGATTTGGCAATTTTAATATACCTGATAACCCAGTTAAATTGGCTGTTCTTGTCCCAGATCCTGACTAAAATATTAACAGGATATGGCATAAAGACCTACTGGGGGTTTTATAAGGTGACCCTTCTGTTTTACATCCTTCAGTCTGTCTTCAACACATAGTGATATATAGAAGGAACAAAAGATAAAGTTCTATAGCCCTTGCTCTATCCCTCCCCCTCCTCCCAAAGGCTTAAGATCTACTTAGGGAGATAGACCGCACACCTAAAATATCATAAAAAGCTGCTTAAATACAATACAATCTGCTTAAATAGCATACAATGAAATGCAAGCCAGGCTGTAATTGCATTAGGGTCTTAAGTAAGCACATGTAAATGCATTAGTAATAAAAGATCAAATTAGGGTGAAGTAAATCAGGGAAGACTCTTCAGGAGGAGGTGAGTTTTGGATCTCTCTTTGAAGGATAAAAAGGACTGATGGAAAACATTAAAGATCCTCAGGGGAAAATAAAATACCCATCCCCCTTAAAAAATAACAATAAATAACCTTGAGCACTTCTATGCACCTCTAGTCCACACTTCAGAGAGTAGACAAGGGATAGGAGATAGATTTTGTAGGAGAGATTTAATGGGTTTTAGAGATGGGAGGGACCTCTGAGAAAGTCTGGTCCAGCCTTCTCATTTTGCAGATGAGGAAACTGAAGCCTGGAAGAAACTTGCCCCAGGTGCTGCTGGCAAGCAAGCAGCAGAATCAGAATTTTCTTCTATGGTGCCATGTTGAGATTCTCCTCTCTCAGCTAGACTGAATGCCACCCTCCTAGCTCTGTTACTCACTTGTTGACAGCTTTCTCTTTAGTGCAGCAGCCTAATGAAACCCCTGACTTGCCGATCTCTTGGTTAGTGAGAATGTTCTGAGAACAGCCGCCCTCTCTTTTCGCTCCACCCCCGTGAATATGGAGGACAGACAACAGCTGGGATTTTCTTTCGCTCCGTTGGGCTGAGTTAGGAGCAGAAATGCACCATGACAGGCAGCTGATGTCCCAGCATAGGAACCCCTGAGGCTTCTTCTCCCTCTTTCTTTTCCAGCCCAGTTTTAAAGGCAGAGCTGTTAGACCATGGAACCATTTATTTATTTATTTGCAAGACCAGGCTTGAGAAGGTCCAAATGACTACCCACATTCTGGTCTACCACATGTTTTCACGATTTTAGAGTTCACAACTTTAGAATTCATTTAATCCAAACCTTTAATTTTGCAGGAAAGAAACAGAGCCTTGAGAGGTAACATGACTGGCCTATGTCACAACTGCTAGTAAGGAATAGGATTACCTTTCTTTGTATGTCCAGCACTTTGTAAAGTATCTGGTTCTTAATAAATGCTTGTGGATGGGTTGATTGAGACCCAGGTCTTCCGACTTCCAGTCCACTGGTCATTCACCTATATCAGGTAGGCTTTTTTTTTGTTTTCCTAGGGCTATCTCCTTTACCATCAACAAGTCCCCTAAGGGTGGGAGCCCTTGGACACTTCAAAGAGAAAGTTCCCAAAGTGTCTTCTAGCATTTGCTGTGCTTGCCTTTAGGAGAATCTTTAGCCATCTTTGTCAATCTGTGGTCCTCCTGTCCTTTAAAATGGAGCTTAAAAACTCATTGGACTTGGGAATCAGGAAGACCTGAGTTTGAATCCTCCCTCAGACCCTTACTAGTTGTATGACCCTGGACAAGTTATTGAACTTCTTTTAACTTGTTTCCTCACTTTTAAACTGAGGTAACAGTGGCACCTAATTCAGAGTTTTTGTGAGGACTAATGGAGATAATGTATGAAAAGCACTTTGCAAGTCTTTATGTGCCAATTATTATGACTTTCTCTAAGAAGACTTCTCTGATTTGTGGTGCAGTCATTTTTTCAGTCATGTCTGACCTTTGTGACTCTATTTGAGATTTTTTTTGACAGAGATACTAGAGTGGTTTGCCATTTCCTTCTCAAGCTCATTTTACAGATGAGGAAAGTGAGGCAGCAAACAGAGTTAAGTGACTTACCCAGGGTAACACTACTAGGAAGTCTCTAAGTCTGGATTTGAACTCAGAAAGATGTGTCTTCCTGACTCCAGGTCCTGTGCTCCATCCACAGCACCACTTATTGTCCTTTCTGTTTTTTACTCCATTTTAATTTGATTTTTCATCCCTTCCAATGCACTCCTATTGTGCTGTGAGTACTGCCCTCTAAGCATTTGTAAGAACCATGGTGTCTGGAAAGAGTCGTGGGTTTGGAGTCAGAGGTCTAGAGTTTGAATTTCAGCTCTGCTACTTATCATCTGTGTGATCTTGAACGGACCATTTCTCTGGACCTCATTTGTAAAATAAGGATGTTAGATTAGATAGATGAGCATTAAGGACCTGCTAACTTTAAATCCTTTGAGTTGCTGTAAGTCATTTTTTGTGTGTGAGCTCCACCTCCCTAACACTCCTATAAACTCCTTGAGGGCAATAATTCTATCTTCTGCTTTCTCCATGCATAATTTTGTGTTGTTGATAGGGTGCACCATTTCCAAGTGAATGAGATCCTCTTAATTAAGCCACTAATTTGGCATTAGACTATGCCTGATGGGCAGCTGTCACCATAGTGCATACAGTGCCTAACCTGGAGTTGGGAAGACTCATCTTCCTGAGTTCAAATCTGATCTCAGACACTTCCTAGCCATGTGATCCTGGGCAAGTCACTTAACCTAATTTGCCTCAGTTTTCTCACCTGTAAAATGAACTGGACAAGCAAATAGCAAACCACTCCAGTATCTTTGCCAAGGAAACCCCAAATGGGGTTGTGAAGAGTCAGGCTTGTTTGAAATGATTCAACAGCAACAATAAAGACTATACTTGCCGATACGTATTGGAAAGGTTGAAGACCTTGGTTCAAATCCAGAACGCTATGGTTGGAATGAAACTCCTGAAACCATCTTGTCTATATATAAAAAAAAAAAGTGTTTTTATACACATGTGTGTATATACATATGTATCCTTCAAGTTCAAAATCAGTAGAAATTTGGGTAGCTAGGAAATTGTCTTCCTCCAGAGGGATTGGGAAGTCCACCTTACGCCAAAACCTTCTAGGAGCCAGGTTAGGGGACCCTATGACCTTCCCAATCCTCATCTTTCTCCTTTCCCCCCCAGGAGATCTTTACAGGGCTTTCATTTCTTGAGGCCCTCTGATTGGCATTCTGTGTGGAGGTGACACATTCTCCAACATAACCTCCCTTTTTCATTCCAGGAATCTAATTGTTATTTCTGTGTTTGTGAAAGATAAAGGATTAGCTGAGAATGCTTTGCATTAAGGCGCCATTTGTAAATGCTTTATAATTATTTATGAAATTATTCAGCATTTTATAGCATGAGAGATAATAACTTAAATTGATGCATTAAACATGCACAATCATTATTTTAACAATATTAAATGCACCTCTGTCGAATAATCATTTCATAAATACGAAGAAAGCATTCAGAAGTGGCACCTTAATTTAAGACATTACAGGATTAGTGACACCAGAATCCACGACCCTTTTTCTTGAAGACAGATGGAGTTTCTTATCTGGCTGCAATGTTCCTCTTTCTTGAAGTGAAAATGAATTCTTAAATTAAAAAATATATTATCGAGGTAATTTTGGCAATGTGCTGAAGCAATGGAAGAGGAGATAAGAGGAGGCATTTCCAGAGCCCAGAACAAATTGGACAGACCTTATCTTCTCTCTTCTCCACCTTCCCAAGAACCAAATGTTCCTGTATCCACCAAGTTGTTTCAGGTCCCTAGGTGTCCCCATGAGCTTTGGGAAGTATTGGAGCTTAGGCAGTATGGCCGGTCCTATTCTTTACCTCCTGAGCCCAGGGCCTGGAGCTGGTATGAAGCCCATAGACTAAAAGTACTCAATCATTCCTTACCAATGGAGGAGGAACAGATTGGGGAGAAAGGTACATGGAATGGGGGAGAGTGGAAATGATGATTTTAGAATTGTAAGCATTGTATTCACATCCCAACTCAGCCGCTTTCTAGCTTCATGACTTTTACTAAGAGACTTTTCCTCCCTGAACCCCATCAAATGAGATAATATTTGTAAAGGGATTAACACAATGCTTGACACATAGTAGGTGTTTATTTCATGCTTGTTTCTTCCTCTTTATCTGTAAAATGGGGGAGGAAAGTTGGCCTTAGTGAGGATATATCTCTATATCTATATAAACATCTATATCTATCTATCTTTCTATATAGACATCTACATTGATCTATTTATAGATAGATTTTTTTCTATAGCCCTTTCCTTTTCTAACAATGGTTTGTGAGAAGGATTTTAAAAATTGCATGATTCATTGAAGAGGTTAGTTGACTTGGTTTAGAAAAGTGACCTTGAGACAGTCATCCCTCTTCCCTCTACGTCATGTTGATTGCTTAGAGGATCATTGAGGTGGCCCTCTCCTGGTCACTGCCAGAAATGCAGCACCTCAAGTTAAGCTCATAGACTGCCTGCTAGAGTCATTAATTTAGAGTTCAAAAGTCTTAGGGGACCTCGATCCCTTGCAGAAAATGAGGGCATCAGAGAGGCAGCTAGGTGAGCTGTGTGGAGAGAGTGAGGAAGTGGAGCAGTGGAGAGAGTGAGGACGACCTTTGTTTAAATCCAGCCTCAGCTAGTTAGTAGGTATGTGACCCTGGGTAAGTCATGTAACATCACTTTGCTCATTTGTGAAAGGAGGATAATAACAGCACCTATCTCCCAGAGTTGTTGTGGGGCTCAAATGAGATAATTCTTGTACCTTAGTATAATGCCTGACTCATAGTAGGTGTTATATCTGTAGCTCTGCCTGATTTCTACTTAGTGGAACAAGGTGCCCTTGGACGCACACCTCCTTATGTCCTCTCTCACCCTTTCCCAGCCTCTGTTTGGGTATTGTCATCTCCCGTTAGACAGTAAGCTCCTTGAAGACAGGGACTGTCTTCCTCATTTGTGTCTTTAGTGCTTAGTACGGTACCTGGTACAAAGTAGGGACTTAATAAATGTTTATTGAATAGAATTACTCCTTTTCTCTCCCCCACCCCCTTAAGTGCCCAAGGATTCACAGATTAGTAAATAATAGTAACCCCAAATCCAGTTCTCTTCCACTGACCCCTAATTTTGAGAGGCTATGTCATCTACCCCAAGGAAGGACCATCATTTAACCCAATCCAGAAAGAAGAGAATGCATGTTTAAAGGGTCCCAAAGAAAGTTTTTCTTAGTTATCTATTTCAGTGTCTTAGTGTTCTTGACTGGAAATGTTACCTCAAGTCTCATTTAAATTCTTGCTACAACGTAAACCTCTAAAGCTATACATCAGAGGTACCAAGCCTGCGGCCTGAAATATTCCCTAGTGAGGCCAAACCAGATTAAAATGTGATTGGGAAATATTTAACAAAGCAAATAAATTAATAATAAAAAGAGAAATCTAAAAACATGTGGAGTTTTCTAAGTCAACATGTGGCCCACAGGGATCTCGATATATGATTTAATAGCTCCTGTTTCAATTTGAATTTGACATCACTGTGGACACTGGATGTTAACTGGATGAATTAATTTACCCAGTTTTCCATTTGTCCACTTACCTAGGAATTCTTAGGATCATAGCTGGAAGAAAACTTAGAAGTTATGAGGTCTCATTTTACAGAGAAGGAGCTGAAGTGACTTGTTCAGTGCAGGGGATAGAGTGGGTTGCAGGAGGATCCCTCTTTGCCAACTATGCCTTTTTTCCCTTATCTTCCTCTTTCTCCCCTTCCTGCTCCATCCTAGACCACCAACTTCCCACCCCAATTCACCTAAGCTGCTTGAGTGACTTGGAGAAATAGGAACCAGCAAGATAACGAATCATCAAGCCTTACCTTCTGCTTGGCGACTGCTTCCTAAGGATTTCTAGATTTTACCATCTACCTTGTTTCTAGGCATGGTAGACCCTTGACACTGTTCTGTGACCCAGTGGGTCTTAACATGCCCACCCTCCTTAGGGCTTCGGGGTTTTTCCTTCTATCTTGCAGCTGAACTTAAAAAAAGTGTTGTCACTTCTAAATAGACTGAGATCCTGAAGAGATGGAATGCGTAACCTTTTCTATTTGTATCCTTGCTTAGCACAGTGTTTGATGCATAGTGAGTGCCCAAGAAATTTTTTTTTTCATCAATTTATTGATTAGGAGGCAGCTAGGTGGTAGAGTGGATACAGATACGGCACTGGACCTGGAGTCAGGAAAACCTGAGTTCAAATCATGCTTCATACACCTACTAGCTCTGTGACCCTGGGCAAGTCAGTTAAACCTCTTCCTGCCTCAGTTTCCTCATCTGTAAAATGGGGGTAGTAATAACCTCTCCCTCCCATGGTTGTTATGAGTATCAAATGAGATAATAATTATAAAGTGCCATGCACATAGTAGGTGCTCAATAAATACTAATTTCCTTTCACTATCTGACGTCACATATTTTAAGAACCTTATACATGATCTAGACTAACACTCCATTTTATAGAAGAAAAAACTGGAGCCTGGGGAGGTGAGTGATATGCCTAAGTTCACATAGGTACTAAGTTGCTCTGTTGGAATTCCAAAGTAGATTTTTCTGATTCCAAATTTCTATCACTAGCCAGTGGCTGTGGTGAGTCCAGAGCACATGAAACACTCCACCTGAGTTCGAGGACCCTGGGGCAGAAGGCCCAGTTCAGAAACCTTAACCCTGCAGTAACATCAGAGGGTACTAGCGACCTGATGGTTGGTGGGGTGGGTGCGAAGTAGAGTGGCTAGCCTTCTGAAAAGCCTCCTGAGTTATTGAAGCTACAGCTCATTATGGGGAAGAAAGTGAGTCTTTATTTTCCAGTAAGTGGCACGGGAGTAGAAAGATGACAGTGTAATGATGTTCCAGCAGAACAATTATTTTCCCAAGATGAAGCAACATAAAGTATCACTTTGATTACTCCCTGCCTTTTTCCCCCTCCTAGTTTAGTGGCTAATAAATCTTCTTCTCTGACCCACGTCTGCTCTCTCTGTAGAGAGCTCAGTCTCTCCTTCCCTTGCTCACGTGACTTCTGTGTCTCTTAGGCAGTGAACTGGAGGGATTGGGGAAAGCAGACTGGGTTGATTGGAGTCTTCCAGTTTCAGGGTGTGGAGATGGAGCCCTAAATTGAGTTGAGGACAGCTAGATTAGAGAGGAAAAAGCCAACTGGAGAAAAATTCAGTCAGATTTAGTTCCTCTTTAGATATTAATTCATTTATATATGAAGAGAATGTGTATGAAGTGCCTACTATGTGCAAGGCACTGTGGAAGATACAAAGCAGAACAAGATGAGGTCTTTTCTCTGATGGAATTGATATTTTAGCCCTCCCTCTCCTCACATATATGCAGTGGAAAATAGGGAGAAGATGGTGCTTGGGGTGGCTTCCCAAATAGGTATAACTGGGGTATGTAGCAAATCTTAGGTTTTAAAACAAGAAGAGATTATCTTGTCTATTCTCTCCATTTTACAGACGGGGAAATTGAAGCCCAGAAACAAAAAAGGAGTGACTTACCCAAGGTCATACAATTACTAAGTAGCAAGACTGAGTGCTAGCTAAAAATTAATCAATAAGCATTTATTAAGCAATAATTACCTAGATGACCTAGGCACTGTCCAAGGTACTAGGGACAAGACTGCAAAAGCGGACATTTTCTTCCCTCAAGGCACTTAAAAAAGACATTATGGTAGTACAAATTAAGAACGTTACAGTGGAAGTCAAAGATTCTTGGTCTGAGCCTGGCTTTATATCCCAGATCTATTCATTATTACCAACCTGTGATGTTGGGAAAATCATTTTTTCTCCCTGGGTTCAGTTTCCTCAACTGTAAAATGAGGAAGTTATATTATTTTATTTCTAATACATAAATAAATGAGCAAATAATATACCACAATGTTTTAAAACTACTTATTACTAATAAACTTTGTTTTAATCACTCACTAAGTTCATAAAGTCTAGCAAAAGCCCTCAGTCCTCAGGTCTGTGCACCTTGAGTAGTTTGTCTATGGTCTAGAAGATAATAAAACAATTTCCCACAGTAGAAAGTGATGGATTAAAAAGTGTCTAGGTTTAAATTCTTACCCTGTTGTTGGGCTACTGTGAAAAGAGCACTGGTTTTGGAGTAGATGTTTTTGGAGAATATAGGGTTCAAATTCTGCTTCTGGTGCTGACCCTCTGTACAACCTTCGGTAAATAACTTAATCTAACTGAGCCTTGGTTGAACAATAGTGTTTCTGAGACGCTTCCCAAGTTGAAGTCAGATTCTGGTGAGGATTGCAGAATGGCACCTGTCCTGCAGTCTCCAGTCTTAGAGAAAGAATCCTGGTTCACTGAGAGGTTAAGTGACTTGCCCAGGGTCACACAGACAGTATGTGTCTGAGACAGGGCTTGAACCCAGCTTTTCCTGACTTGTCCATATCATGATGTCATATGTTTCAGTCATTCAACAGGAATTTATTAAATGCCTATTATGTGCCAGATCCTATGCTAAACACTGAGAATACAAAGATCAAAGTGAAGAAGTCCCTGCTCTCAAGAGGTTTACATTCCAACATGTAAGATAACATGTATACATACATACATATATATACACATGTATGTGTGTATACATACACGCAAGATACAAAGTCTTAGAGGGGAAGGAAGTAATTGAGCTGTTGGGGAGGAGACTAGAAAAGGCAAATAGAATGTGACATATGACCTGAGTATTGAAGGAAGTCAGGTATTCTAAAAAGCGATGGTGAAGAGGGTGAGCCTTCCAGACATGGGGGACAGCCAATGTAAAGGCATGGAGATAGGAAATGGAAATAGCAAATAGTAAATAAGGAATAGCGGGTAGCTTGATATGACTGGACCACAGAGTACACAGAAGGGAGTAATGTATAAGAATACTAGAAAGGTAATAAGAGGCAAGTTCTGAAGAACTTTAAATAGCCAACAGAAAAGTTTTGATATTTGACGCTGTGGGTAGCGGAGAACCTTTGGAATTTTTGATTGTGGGACAGAGGGGAGATGCGGAGTGTGACATGGTCAAACCTCTAATTCTGTAGAATTCCTTTGGTGTCTATGTGGGGGATGGATTGGAAGTAGGAAAGGCTAGAGGCAGGGAGGCCAGTTAAGAGGCTATTGCAACAATCTGAGTCAAAGGTCGTGAACAAGCGGAGTGACTGTGAACAGAGATGGGATATATTCAAGAGATAATGGGAGGTGGAATCAATTAGACTTGGCAACTGATTGGCTATGTATGACGATTGAGGGTGAGGAGTGGAGGATGATGCCAAATTGCATCTTTAAATGCAGGGTTTGTCTACCTCACCAAAGAGAGTTTGGTTATGTGTCTATATATCTCAGTATGAGTCGTATATACATGTATTAAAAGAATTATTCTGCTGGTGTGGCTATTTGTCCCACTAAAGTTGACTACAACCCAGGATGTGACCTTCTAGAGTTGTGATTGGCTGGAAAATTCATGACCTTGCATCTATCTTGGTGATGAACAACTAGGAATTAGGTAGGCCAGACCTGGGACAATAGAGGGTCCATCATTGGGACCTCCCCGCCTGCAAGAATCTGACAAGTTCCACTGTCTTAGTCCTCAGAAAGTCAAAGTCTCCTCTTTGCCATGATAATTATTAGAAGAATATGATATAATAATAGGACCTGATATCATAAATATTACAAAATGTTTTTGTATACAATATCACATATAATCCTCCCAACCAAGGTGAGGTGGATAGTGTAAGCATGATTTTCTTCACCATTTGGAATATTTTCTTCATTAGCAATATCTTGACTTCATAGAATGCCTTAAGATTTGCCAAGAACTTTATTTACATTAACTTATTTAATCCTCATAAAGACCCTGTGAAAGGTAGGTGCTAATATTATGCCCATTTTACAGATGACAAAACAGGTGACTTGAACATGGTCACACAGCTAAGCACAGGTCTTCGTGATGTCAAGTCCAGTGCTCAATCTTCTATCCCACCTTGACACTCAGGTATGGTCTATAATTATCCCTACTGTACTGATAAGGAAATTGAGGTTTAGGGGAATTAATGATATACTATTTTTCACATAGTAAATGCTAGAGGTGGGGATATTGATATGAATAAATCACTCCCTTTCATGATCTCGAGCCACCTTCCAGTCTAGCCAAAATGGCATCCTTGTTCCTTGAACATTCCATATCCGAACTCTGTGCATTTGCACTGACAGCCCCCCTTGCCTGGGATGCTCTCCCTCCTCTCTCTGCACATTTGCCTCTTAGACACCTTTCCTGCTCCCACAAGTGGTTAGTATTCTACCTTTTCTCAAGTTATAATGTATCTTTAAAAATTTTTGCATCTCTACCTCTCTCTTCCCCTCTCCCAGTCTAAGGGAAACTCTTTGGAGCAGGGGTTGGTTTCCAGTTTGACTTTTGATCACCAACACAGAGTTTAGTAAGTGTTTGTTGGATTACTGAATTTAAGTAGGAGGCAGGATGGGATGATGGTAGGAAACCTTGGCTTTGGAGGCAAAGGGGCTACTTTGAACGCTTGTCCTTTCACTCCCTCCTTAATGTGTGTCTTGTTTGGGTCCAGCTATTTAATCTCTGTGGGCCTCAGTTTCCTGATACGTAAATCTATGAGCCTACTCTAGTTTGGGGGTACTTTGAAGAGCAGTGTTCATACTGACGCCATACTTTGTTAGGCATAAATGTTTACTTTGGGCTTGTCCCCCTCATAGCATGTGATTGATCAGGGCATGTGAGAGGCACTGTTTTCCCTACTCATCTGCACCAGTCTAAGGACAGGTGGACTCTATTATCTCTGTCTTTCTCTGGTTCTGTCTCTGTGTCTCTCAATTTCTGTCTCTCCTCTCCTTCTATCTCAGTTTTTCTCTCTTCTTTCTGTTTTTCTCTCTCTTCTCTTTCTATCTTTGTCCTCTTTGCTTCTTTCTTCTCTCTGTCTTTATTGTTCTCTCTGTCTTTTTATCTGCCTCTGCTCTGTCTCTGTCCTTTCTGTTTTTGTCTCTGTCTTTTGTCTTTCTGTCTGTCTCTCCTCTCTTGTGTCTCTCTCTGTCCTCTGTCTCTGTCTCTGTCTCTCTCTCTCTCCTGTCTTTCTCTGTCTGTCTCTTCTCTCTCTGTCTCTCTCTCTCTTCTCTGTCTCCATTTTTCTCTGTTTCTGTCTCTTTTTCTCCCTCTCTCTCCCCTCTTTCTCCTTCCCTTTCTTCCTTCAATATCTCTTGCATACAAGGAATACTCATGTTCCCTGCCCTTCTTACACAGGCTCCTGAGGAACTAGGAGTAAGGGGAGGGATGCCCCTCTGGTTTGCTTTAGTATTTGTTTGGTTTGGGGCTGGACCCCAAGTTCAAGAACCACAGTAATTAGCCCAGCTGCAGAATTATGCAGACTTAGCCAAATTCCTGTTGTTTCCCTGATGGCAGGGCTGTGCAGATCCCATTGGTTTTAATGAGGGCTTCCCTCCCCCCTCCCCAGCTATGGTGCTATAATTGTGCTAGTGGATGGGGAGGGTCTAACACTTTTCTTTCCTATACCATCCTCTACATTGTGCCCCTTCCAATTCCCTCCAACCCCTGTCACACCTGCCCCTCTTGATTTGGGGAACTGTCCTGCTGCTGGGAGGCAGGGACTGAGGGGTCAAAGAGGATGGTCATTGACTCTCTAAACACTGAATAATCTCAGGCTAATCTGGGTATGGGGTGGATGGTTCCTGTTCCATGCTTGGCACTTCTTTGAGGGAAAGGTGGCTGTAGAATCTGAAGTGAAGTGGGGAGAAGGATGAGCCCTAGCCGCATGTAAATGAATGTGCCGCATAGGCACTGAGCTCTGGGGAGTGAGCATCTGCGATTTGCCAAGCCAACCAGAAAATTAAAAAGATGGCTTGACATGCATGCCCAGATCACATGGGAAGGAGTTAGTCCAGAGCAAAGGGGTATGGGTGTTGGAGTGGGAATAGGGGCATTTAGCAAGCCCATTGATCAAATACTGGACTGAGTTGAGGTGGGGTAGTGGCTGTGGATATTCCAGTTCCCCTTCCAAGGGTTAGACTTCCTGTTTGATTTGTAATTACAATTATTTTTGGTTCATAGCTAAGGAAACACTGTAGTATCATGGTGTAATAGAAAGGGATTAGATTGGATTTGGATTATGAGGATAGAGGTCCAATTACTGCCTGTATGACTTTAGTTAGATAAGTCCCTTCCCTGATCTGGGCCTCAGTTTCCTCATCTGTAAAATGAAGGGTTTGGATTGGTTGATCTCTAAGTTCCCTTCCAACTTTAAATTTCATGAGGTCAGTATATTTGTGAGGTCAGTATACTGAATCTTAAGACAACAGGAAATATGTTTCATCATACCACATTTACTAGCTGTGTGACCTGACAAGCCACTTAACTTCTTTTTGCCTCAAGTGTCCTTATCTATAAAATGGAAATAATAATAAATAGCTCTGTAATGGTAATTATGAGAGTTAAAGACCTTCCTCACCCATTAATGGGTCTGCCTATTAAGGGAAGTTTAATTAGGGGAAATTTGTTTTGTTGGAAGGCCCACACCTTTTGTTAATTTCTAATGAGGCACTGGTTCTCAAGGGTTATGATGCCCTCTGAAAAGTGTATAAATACTCTGACGTGAGGTTTTGCTTTGGGCCTTGCTCATTGAAAGTGTTTGTTTGGCCAGACAAGACTCTGGGTAGCCACTAAGGAGCCCCTCTTCCCCTACCACCCCCCACCCCGGGCTTTGAAAACCCAGACGTTGGTGCTTCTCTCTCTGGTAACTATGTAATCATGTAATGGGCAGATAGTTGGAAATATCTGCTCATCTATGATATATGTATTGCTTATGATCAGACAGTTGGAAGCCCTGTCTGTTGATCTTTATTTCTCTGTTTGTATTTTCTCTGAAGTTCAGGGTGCTGACTTTATCCCCTGAACTAAGTGAATGATGTATATGCTTGATTAAAGTTGCTCAAACGTTGCTTTCCTTTTAGAAAAGCAGATTCAAGAACCTATACAGCAGGCCCTCCTGTGTATCTCAGGTCCTTGGTGTTACAAGCACGTACTTCCCAATACTGTTATGAAGATCAAATGAGTTAACAATTGTAAAGCATGTAACACAATGCCTGGCACAGAGTAAGTAACACAGAAATGCTAGTTATCATCATTATTGTAATATACAATATATGACTACATTCCTTGGGACTCATACTGATTAGTATGACTTTTGGAAAGACCACAGGGAATCTGAGGAGACCTTCCTTCCCTGGCTTGACTTCTGTCCTTTTTTGTTCTCTGGGGCATCTAGTGCTTGTAGTACAGATACAAAGCTTCTTGGAGACAGAGGCTTTTTGTCTCTGTACTGTGATGCACCCAATATTGTGAGCATTCCCCCACATTCTGCCTTTTAATCCTAAAGGAACACACGTGTGAAACATAGAATTTGTCAATAGGAGGAATTTAGGCTAGACACCAGAAGGAACTCATTTATTTAGACAGATCAACATTGAAATAAGGGACTGAGGATGGTAGTGAGATCTTAATCACCAAAGCTCTTTAAAAACTAGATGTTTCTGTCTAGATTGGGTCAGGATTGTTCTATGTGGAGACCATAGAAAGGAGAGAGGCAGGGATAGGGTGACCCACCAGCAGTAGAAGGTTAGGTTAAGACCAGAGGATTTTCCTGCTGTATTGATTTCACTGGCCTCAGTTCTCTTGTTGGCCTGGAGGGTGGGAATGCATTGGGGATGACGAGCAGTTAGCTTCTTTGATGTGACCTCAGGGAGTGGTTTGCATCCCAGGTGAAGCCAGGCTGCCATCTGTGCTGCAGGTGCTGGCCCTGGCTGCTGAGCCTGGGACAGCTCCCCTGTGAGCCTCATTGCCTAGATCATTCACTTGTCAGACAGCCCCCTTCCTAGCTTTTATCTCAACCAAGCTAGTGAATGACCTTTGGCTTTTGGTCTTATTCTTGTCACTTCAAAGGAGTCCAAATTGACAGTGGGAAAACCAAAAAGACACAGAGAGGGAGAGACAGAGGGAGCTGGGAGGATCAAAAGGGAGAGCATGAGAGACACAGAGTTTTGATGGACATGGAGTCAAGTTGTAAACATGGAACTGAATTCTCAACTTACTGGTGCAGCCTTGGGAAATCATTTAAAGGATGATGGAGTCAAGATCTGGGTTTGAATCTCACCTTGTGATACTTACTACCTGTGTGACCTTGGGCAAATCACTTTATCTCCCTAGACCTCACTTTCCTCATCTGTAAAATGAGGGTGTTGGAACAGATGACCTCTGAGGTCACTTCTGTCTTGAAACCAATGATCCTGTGAACCTTTCCAGGTCTCAGTTTCCTCATCTATAAAATGAGTGTGTTGGACAAAATGGCCTTTGAGATCCCTTAAACCTCTAAATCTATGATCCTATGGCCTATGGGACAGAAACTCTGAACAGGTTTTCTGTTAGATGTTGTCCCCATGGACTTCCAAACTAAACCTTTGAATTTTTCTGTGTTAGAGAAAGAGAGAGAGATACAGGAATAACAGAATTGCCAAATTTGATGGCTTAGCAGTCATCTGGTTCAGCTTATACATGAAAGAATCTCTCACTATAATACAGCTAAGTCCACTCTCCACAACTCACTATTGTATGGCTTTGGATAAGTCAACTAGCATTTTGTTGAACTCTAACTGTGGGTCAGACTTTTTCCTAAGTGTCAAGAATAAATAGAAGCAAAAAGAAAGACAGTTCTTGTCCTCAACAAACTTATATTTTAATGTAGGAAAACTACACATAAAGAAAATCAAAAAGGGAAGAGGTGTGGTGGAGAAAGAAGTCTTAAGAATCAAGAGTGAGTAGAAGCCAGAGATGAATGAATGAGGGAATGTGACTGACCTGGGCCCTTACTCAAAATGGAAATTCCAGGAGGAACATGGAGGAGCTGACTAATCAAAGGAAGGGCCTCTAGGGCAGAGGGATCTTTGAGTGTGGGAAGGCTCTTTGGATATGGTAGAGAATCAGGAGAGGAGGCAGGAGACTGAAGGTCTGGAAGTGACCAGACCTAGGTAGATCACATTCCCTCGTGTCACCTCTCTGTACAGCAGTTCCTTCTAAGAAAGGTTCCAGAGTCCCTGCACCTCCCAGAAGAAGCCCATAACAACTTCCCTGAAGGTTACTGATTTTTCAAGAGGATAGGGTCCATTCCTTCCTCTTTAGGGTGTTTCTACTTTAGAAGAGGGTAGAATCTCCAAAAAGCAGAATGAGCAGTCATTTCTTTAAGCACACCTTGAGATCAGCCTCCCTTGTAAAAGGTGAAGGAAGACCAGTTGCACTTGTGATTGACTCTGGACATCCCTGTCTGTGAAATAGGGTAGTCTGTTGATGGAGGCTGTGTCCACATTGAAATGACCCAAAAAGTACTTTGAATCTGGGATAGTACAAATTTAAAGGGAACCCAAGGTACACTTAGAAGGCAAGAGCTCATCTTGTCTAACGTCTTTCCTACAAATGAAGAAACACCTCTGTTGATCTCTGCTGTGGCCATCTGCTGATTTTACATTGGAATATAACCATTATGAAGGTTTTCCTTGAAGGGTAAATGATTTGCCCAGGGTCACACAGCAAAATAAGTGTCTGAGGCTGGATTCAAACTCAGGTTTTCCTCATGCAAGTTTAGTACATTCGAGCACTATGCCCTTCTCCCTTCCTTATCTATTTCTATACTTTTCCTCTCTAACCTACCCTTTCTCAGTGTTGTTCTCTCTTCTTTCCTTTCTTATCTTTATCCTTTCCCTTTCTTTTTTGTTCCCTGTTTTTCCTTCCCCAATCTATCCCTTCATCATGCTCATCCCTTTATGATGGTTCTCAATCATAGAGGGAGATGTGTTTACAGACACCTTGGGAACATTGTAAGATCAAGTGCTTTTTGGGTAATAAGTGACAGTAAATACAACAGTTCTATTAGCAGTAAACCAAAATCCTCAATTAACCAGCGTAGCCCTAACATCACTGGTATGGGAATTTTCTCACTGATGGAGATTGATTATTCAATACTGCACTCATCCAGATGAGGGACATCTCCACCAATGAGGAACATTCCCATACAAATGGGCTTTGAGGCCAGGGTTACACCAGAATTTTGAATATGTAAAAGATGGTTCCAAGTTATTTGCTTTTTGTTTGCTGTTTATAAAAGGCTGGACCACAACTCAGAATCTTTTCTAATTGATTGAGGTTTGACTTTCCCCTTTAGTTTTATGAGATAAATTATCCAATAAGACTTCATAAGTGCCTACTCTGTCCTAAGCACTGTGTAGGGAGTTACCGGAGTTACAAAGACAAAAATGAAAGCGGTGCCCACTTTTAAGGGGGTTTCCATTCTATAGGGGAAGACAGAACGTATAGGTAAAAATAAGTAAGTGTTGAAGGGGAAGATCTGGCACTACATCACTGTGATAAGGACAGTTGGGTTATAAAAGGTCTCACTGGGCCTTTCTTCAGTGACAGGGTTATCTAAGTAGCTTGACAGTTGTGTCAGTCAGCCTGAGCAATAGAACTTCCAATTCAAGGGCCTCAGGTTTTTCCTTGCCCTGTGACCTGGAGCCTATACAGAGGAAGAAAGGAAGCCTAGAACAGAAGAAGCAGCTTCAGTCAAAATATGGAAGGATTCTACTCCCTCCCCCTCCCTACAATAAAATGTAAACTCTCTGAGGGCAGAAGCTATGTGCTTCTTCTATTTAAATCCCCAGTGCCAGCCATCCACTATACATTTGATATAGTTTTTTTAATTGAACTTCCTTATGATCCCTTCATTTTTGAACTCCCTCATCTCTGGTTGCTTTACTGGGCTCTGAATGTTCTGATTGACATCCTAATTACCTGCCAGTCACAACCACTTGGATCTCTCTTGGCAGGAATGGCAACCTGATTACATGTGGTTTCAGTCTCCAACATTTGCTAACTGACCTGGCCTGACATTCACATTACATATACCCTCCCCTTGATTCAGCACTGCCTCAGGTGGATACTACCCTTCTACCTTTCCACCCCACCTAGGACTTCTAATTAACAGCTTGTGTTGGCCTTGCCCAAGACAATACTAGTGTAAATAGCAAGATAGAAATGGTGTAAAATAACAATGAAGACCTCTTCAAAACACTAGGAGACAGGAAATAGATGCAGTTAAGTCTTCGGGAGGTTGGCAGGCAAAGGAAGGAGAGAAATCTGTGTTTAAAACTCTACCCAGTGACCAGGCATCATGCTTCCTCCCAATTCCATCAATAAAGCTTCTGGAGTCAGAGGTCTCAGCCTTTTCCCTTCCCCAGCAAGTCTATGCCATGTAGAAGAGGGAGGCCTGAAAGCCTCATGGGATTATAATTGAGGGGACAGACTTAGAGTCAGGAAAACCTTAGTTCATATCTTCCCTTAGATACTATTAACCATACTAGGGGCAGCTGGGTGTTACAGTGGATACAGCAGGAGTCAGGAGGACATGAGTTCAAATCTCACCTCAGACACTTGGCATTCGCTAGCTATGTGACCTTGGGCAAGTCACTTAACCCCAATTGCCTCATCCTGGGTCATCTCCAGTCATCCTGATGAATATCTAGTCACTGGATTCAGATGGCTCTGGAGGAGAAGGGAGGCTGGTGACCTGCACAGCCCTCCCTCACTCAAAACAAAGTCAAGTGCAAGTCATGTCATGGTTTCTCTGATGGCATGGTCTTCTTCTGTAACGAAGGACGAACACACACATTAACTATGCTATCTTGGGTAAGTCATTTCACTTTTTGTTTCAGTTTTCTCATCTGTAAAAGAGGTATAATATTACCCACCCTGAGGGGTTGTTGTGAGGATTAAATCACATAGATGAGGTGCTTTGTAGATCTTAAAGTTCCATGTAAACTCTAGCTCTGATTTATATGCCCCCTCTGGTAGTGGTAGTTTCTCTTCCGACAAACCTAATGAAGCACATGGGGGAAGAGCTGAAGATGCTTTAGAGAAACCCCTTTCTACATTGCCTTGCATTCAAGAGCAGGGCTGATGGAGCAGGCCCGATAAGACTGTGGACTGTGGTTGTCAGATGAAATAATAATAGTCCCATTTATTAATATCCAGACGTACTAATAGAGGCGGCACTTTTAATTAGCTGATGCTGCTATGATATTAATTTTTACTCAGACTTGTTTAAGTCCAGGAGTCTCCCCTTCTCTGTCAGCCCTTAGCCAGAGGGCAATTGGGAACATTTGTAATTGGATTTCTGCGCAGGACTTAATTATAAAGAGACAATAAAGCGCCCCCAAATGCATCAGGTTCTACCCTGGTAACTATTATTTTCCAGAGACATGCTCAGGCCCGTGAATGCCTAGATTTATCAAAATTTATAATTTTTTCAATGCACCATGAGCCCTACTCCCCCCACCTCTTCCTCACTCCTCCCCCAACCCTTTAAGGACTGAATGAGATTTACCACGTGTGTGGATGCGAGTGGGGTGCAGGCAAGCTCTGCTGGGAGCAGAGCTCAGATATAGGATGCTTCATTCCCCTAATCAAGGCTTTCGCTCCACGGGCCACTGAGTGGCTTCCCTGTGCCCCTTGGGAACTTAGAAGTGTATTTTCTTTCCTTGGCCAAATGGCTTATTAATAGAATCGGCTTATTTATATCTCACCCAGAAAATCCCAGAGTGATATAGCAACTGGGAGATATCGAACCAATTAGTTGTCAGGGATGGCGTTGCAGGGGGAAATCCAGTTATTAATTTGCCGCTCTTCACCGATGGTGGAATTGATTTGGAGGAAACAGGAGGGAAGGGGGGAAAGCCATGTGTACTTGGGCCATTTGGAAAATTCATACAGAGAAGTTCTAAGTAGTCACCACTTAAGTAGGGCTTTCCCTAGAGGACATTGGGGCCCAGGGCCATCATCACCATCAACAAGCATTTACTGAGTGACTAGAATATACAGGGATGTGCTATGGGTGTAGCCTGAGGCAAATCACACTACACTGTATTCCCCAGCACCCCCTTCCCACCCCAACATCTTTATGTGAAATCAGGGTAAAATGAACATCCAAGAGGACCTCAAAGTACAAGGAGCAGCCTGAGGGGTGTGTGTGTGTGTGTGTGTGTGTATGTGTGTGTGTGTGTAAGGTGGTGCTTTGCACAGAGCCTGACACATAGTTGGTGTTTAGTAAATGCTTATTCTCCTTCCTGCTCTTCCTCCTTAGCAACAGATGGTGGAAACATCCACTCCTACTGCCTCCCGGAGATCAAAGTAACAAAGGCTGGAAGGGTTGGTCTGAATCCACTCTCAGGATTTCAGAGTCCAAACTTTACATGAGAAAGAATATCATCTACCAGGCAAGTCATTATCCAAATTTTGTTTAAAAATCTCAAGGGAAAGTCAACCCACTACCTCTCAAAGCAGCGACCAATTCCATTTTGGGATAGCTCTAATAGTTAGGATCTGTTTATTTTGGAGGGGAACTACATTACCTCTCTGTTACAGAACTGATGGGTATTGGACACGCAAGGACCAACCAGAACCATAAAGAATGATATCTGTTACGTTTCAACAGATTGGAAAAGACCTATTATTGATGTAGGAGCTATCCATGAGGAAGCTCTTAGTGTCCTGGGAAGTCTTTGATTTGTTAGATCTAACATCAAAATTAGTAAAAAAAAAAAAAACAAACCCAACCCCCCCCCCGCCAAAAAAAAGAAGAATAAAGAGTAATAATGAAGAAAAAGATGTTTTGTATAATTGTGACAACTTAACCTGGACCTACTTAAACAAGCAATTAAAAATTAAAAACAGGAAATAAGCCATGGTTTTGATAGTGATACCAGTATAGTAATATAATTATTCTGGTATAATAATAGTATAATTGATACCAAGTATAATAGTCAAGCAATCAGTATTAAGTGTTTACTATGTATCAGACTTTGCATTAAGTGCTGGGATTCAAAGAATGGCAAAGACATGGTTCTACCCTCAAAGACCTTATATTTTAATTGGGGAGAAAACATGCAGATAATTTTGTTCATAGAAGATTTATCCATAGTGAAAGGAAGGCAGTAACAGCCAAGGGGATGGGGAAAAGACTCCTGAAATAGGTGGGATTTGGGCTGGATCTTGAAGGAACCCAGAAGTTTAACCAATATAAATTAATTGCCACAGCAAGGAGACCAAAAGAGCCCACAAAGTCCCTTAGTCAGCAAACATATGAGGTATTTGCCAAATAGGGAAGATTGACAAAGGCAAGCGTAGGTTAGAATATAAACTCATTTGTAAAATTATAATTTTGAACAATATCATTTCATAAATCAGAGAGAAGAAAATGTGGCAAGATATACCTCTAAGTAAAGTCATTTAGAGGTATTCAAGGATGAAAATATAAGGAGGAATAGAATCCAAAGAAAGATGGAAAATGTTTGCAAAAAATACTTTGACAAACTGTATTTTCTATCAAGAATAGTAAAACCAATTCATTTGGACCCTGACATCAGTCCCAGATGGTTTATAGAGTAGATTATGACATCAAAGAGAAAGGTGGTGGAGCAGCTGCATTCCAACAAGTACATGTAGAAGAAATTTGTACTGGTAAAGATTTCAGTTGTGAGGGCATTGACAGACCAATATACAAAGTGTCTGATGGAAGTGGAGATATCAAAGGATGGGGAGAAAAATCTCAGGATTTATTAATAGTGAAAAATATGACTGTATATTAATAACTACCTACCTTTATGGTTGCTTTCACTTCTGTACAAAAGCTTTATGAGTATTATTTAAGCAAAATTGAGGGCATCCTTGATGAGGGTATTCCTAGGTAACAGGCTTTTATGATCAATAATCTGCTGGTAGATTTATCTCCCTTAAGTCTTTTCCCCATTCCAATCTATTTTCCATTTAGTCACCAAAGTGATTTTCCTAAAGTAGACATCTGACTCTGTCATTCTCCTAATCAGTGAACTCCAGTGGCTCCCTCACACCTCCAGGATCAAATACAAAATCCCCAGTCTGCTATTCATAGCCCTTCATAACCTACGCCACTCCTACCTTTCTAGTGTTCTTATACCTTCCTGTCCACCATATACTTTTTGATCCAGTGATACTGGCTTCCTGGTTGTTCCATAAACAAGACACTCCATCTCTCAGACATTTTCTCTGGCTGCCTTCTTGATCTGTTCTCTGGATCCTTTGTTTTTCTTATGAGATGCTTCACGTTCTCTTTTATCTTTTCATCCTTTATATTTTGGTTTTTTATTTCTTTATCTCAGAACTTTGCTGCCTTCCTCTTGCCCACTTCTGATTTTCAAGGGGTCATTTTCTTCCTTAAGATTCTGAATCTTCTTTTCTAATTGGTTCATTTTCTTGTCACAATCTTCTTGTTTTTCTTATATTATTCTCATTTTTCTTTTTTCCTCAGTCTCTCTCATTTGATTTTTAAAGCCTTATTTAAGTTCTCCAACGATTTCTTTTTGGGCAAATGACCATTTGACATTACTTTTTGGGACAGAAGAGAGTTTCTTTGTTTCAGTGTCCTCCTCTGAAGATGGACCCCAGTCTTCTCTACTCCCATAGTAACTCTCTATGGTTTGATTCTTTCTTCTTTACCAGTGCATTTCTTTTTTGGTAATAATTTCATTTTTGTAATCACCTGTAGTGCTGGGGTATGGTGGCTGGGATGTGCACCTGTCCTTTGATCCTCTTCAGATCAGATCTCCAGCCTCCTGTAAGTGCCCACAGCCACTTTCTGCCCCACTCGTTCTGCACGCACCGAGCATATGATGCTCCTTCTCCCCACTGCCGCTCAATGCAGCAAAGTTGGGTCTGGCATTGCTTGTCAGAAAAGGTTCCCTAGATCTTCCCCAGGTCAGATGCCTGACTCCCCTCACTGTCGCAGGGGTAAATGTTCCTGAGACTGGAGCCCAGGCATCCTCCCAACCCAGCTACCCCCAGGCTTGGTGCTTGTTAAAGCGGAGCCTATTCTGGAGCCGTTTGCTCTTCATAGGGAAGAAATCTCATCCTGGGATGTTTCTTCCTGTCATCTCCTCCATCCCCAGAGGGCCCCTGCTCTGCCTCCACTCTTACTTATTTTCATGGCTCCATGTTCACCCAGAGGTGCTGTTTTATCTCTTGTGAAGGAAAGTCTTGAGAGCTCTGACCTACTCTGCCACCTTCCCAGAATCCTCTCCAAACTCTTTCAAACGTCCCTCTTTGTGAGAAGACCCCACCATCCTTCCAGGGTCCCTGGTTCACACCTTTGTGGTTATCCTTGACTCTTGCTCCACATATCCAATCAGTGGGCAGCTCTTACTGCTTCTGGGTTCCTGATATCTCTTGCATTCATCCCCTTTTCTGTACTCACAAAGCTATTCCTTTAGCTCAGACCTTCATCGCCCCTTGTCTGAATTTTTTTTTCTTTGTTCTTTTTCTTTTTTTTAAAATTAATTTATTTATTTAACTTTTTACATTCATTTTCACAAAATTTTGGGTTCCAAATTTTCTCCCCTTTTATCCCCTCCCCCCACCCCAATACCCCAAGCAATCTAATTTTCCCTATCACCAATCTGCCCTCTCTTCTGTCATCCCTCCCTTCTCTTGTCTCCATCTTCCCTTTTCTCCTTTAGGGCCAGATGACTTTCTATTCCTCATTAACTGTATGTCTTCTTTCCTAGTAGCAACAACAATACTAAACAGTTGTTCCTAAAACTTTGAGTTCCAAATTCTCCCCATCCCTCCCTCCCCACCCATTCCCTTTGGGAAGGCAGGCAATTCAATATAGGCCCTATCTGTGTAGTTTTGCAAATGACCTCCCTGATAGTCGTGTTGTGTAAGACTAACTGAATTACCATCCCTCCTAACCTGCCCCTCATTGTTTCTCTTCTGTCTTTTGATCCCGTCCCTCCCCAAGTGTTGACTTCAAATTCCTCCCTCCTCCCTTTGCCCTCCCTTCCATCATCCCCCCCCCTTGCTTATCTCTTTCTCCCCCACTTTCCTATACTGTAAGATAGGTTTTCATACCAAAATGAGTGTGCATTTTATTCCTTCCTTTAGTCACATGTGATGAGGGTAAACTAATTGTTTTTTTTTTTCTCAGCTCTCCTCTTTTTCCCTCCACTAAAAAGTCTCCTACTTGTCTCTTAAATGACATATAATTACCCCATTCCATTTCACCCTCTTTCCTCCCACTACATTTCTCTCTCACCATTTACCTTAATTTCTTTTCAGCTATGGTCCCATCCTATTCAATTCACTCTGTGCTCTCTGTCTCTGTGTGTGTGTGCATGTGTGTATGTGTGTGTGCGTGCATGCATGTACATGTGTGTGTGATCCCACCAACTACCCAGATACTGAAAAGTTTTAAGAGTTACAATTATTGTCTTTCCATGTAGGAATGTAAACAGTTCCCTTCTGGTAAGTCCCTTAAGACTTCTCTTTGCTGTTTACTTTTTCATGCTTCTTCTCATTCTTGTGTTTGGAAGTCAAATTTTCTTTTCAGCTCTGGTCTTTTCATCAAGAATGATTGAAAGTCCTCTGTTTCATTGAAAGACCATATTTTCCCCTGAAGTATTATACTCAGTTTAGCTGGGTAGGTGATTCTTGGTTTGAGTCCTAGTTCCTTTGACTTCTGGAATATCCTATTCCACGCCCTTGGATCCCTTAATGTAGAAGCTGCTAGATCTTGAGTTATCCTGATTGTATTTCCACAATACTGGAATTGTTTCTTTCTAGCTGCTTGCAAGATTTTCTCCTTGAGCTGGGAGTTCTGGAATTTGGCCACAATGTTCCTAGGAGTTTCTCTTTTTGGATCTCTTTCAGGTGGTGATCGATGGATTCTTTCAATACTTATTTTGCCCTCTGGTTCTAGAATGTCAGGGCAGTTTCCTTGATAATTTCATGGAAGATGATGTCTAGGCTCTTTTTTTGATCATGGCTTTCAGGAAGTCCCATAATTTTTAAATTGTCTCTCCTGGATCTATTTTCCAGGTCAGTTGTTTTTCCCATGAGATATTTCACATTCTCTTCCATTTTTTCGTTCTTTTGGTTTTGTTTGGTGATTTCTTGGTTTCTCGTAAAGTCATTAGACTCCATCTGTTCCATTCTAATTTTGAAAGAACTATTTTCTTCAGTGAGCTTTTGAACCTCTTTTTCCATTTGGCTAATTCTGCTTTTGAAAGCATTCTTCTCCTCATTGGCTTTTTGAACCTCTTTTGCCAATTGAGTGAGCCTATTCTTCAAGGTGTTATTTTCTTCAGCATTTTTTTGGGTCTCCTTAACCAAGGTATTGACCTGTTTTTCATACTTTTCTTGCATCTCTCTCATTTCTCTTCCCAGTTTTTCCTCCACCTGTCTAACTTGCTTTTCAAAATCCTTTTTGAGCTCTTCCAAGGCCTGAGCCCATCTGACATCCCCCTGGGGTGTCTGGGGTACCGAGGCCCTGCCCTCCACGTCTTTCCCTGATGGCAAGAATACGTCCTCGTCATCAGATCCCAATGTCGGGATCATTTGCATTTGTTGGAAAAAACTCTCTATAGTATTATTTTTCTTCCCTTTTCTAGGCATTTTCCCAGCCAGTTACTTGACTTCTGAGATTCCTGTCCACCCCCACCTAGATCCGCCCAGCTAGTGCTTGGGCTCTGAGATTCAAATGGACTTTCCGTGCACCGCCCGCCCAGCTGGTAATCAATGAGATTTAGTTCTGGTGCTGGGGTCGGGGCAGGGCCGCCTCCCAGGCTTGGCTTCCTCAGGGGCTTTATGCAGAGACTTTCAGGATCCAAGCGGGTGGGAGGTGGGCTGCCTCCCAGGCTCAGTTCCCTCAGGTTGTTTATGCAGAGACTTTCAGTAATGAAGATCTTGCCTGCTGCTGGGGGAGTCAGGGGCCGCGGCTGTGCCCTGCTGCTGCCTCCGCTGCCGCCCACGCCTCTGCCGCTTCCTGCCCCCGTCTCTGCTGCCGCCACTTCCTCCCGAGGGGGCCCGAGTCACGGAGACACTCCACTCCCCCCTCGTCCAGCTCAGCCTTCTCTCTCACTGACCTGTAGCTTCTGTGGGCGGAGAGACTTTCCCGGCTGCTGGAGCTTCCGTCCCTGAAGCCTGCTTGGGTCAGCTTCTCTGGGGCCGCGGCCAGGGCAGCGCTGGGGTGGGGTCCGCTTTCCGGGGCGCGACGGACCCTGGGGACGGCTCTCCAGGGCTCCCTGGAATGGAAATCTCTTCCACTCCGTTTCTGTACACCTTTCAGTGGTCCAGAAGTTATGGGGGTCTCTTTTTACATTAATTCTATGGGCTTTGGTTTCGGAGCTCATAAATGTGTGTCCTTCTACTCCGCCATCTTGGCTCCGCCCCCCCTTGTCTGAATTTTTAAAAGAACCTCATTGGTTTCCTTGACTCTAGTCTCTCCCCACTCCAATCTATCCTCCATCCCATTGTTGAAATGATTGTCCTTAAGTGCAAGTCACTTTTTAACTCATTAAACTCCAAATGTCTTCTATTATTTCTAGGAATAAAAGATAAACTTCCCCATTTGGCATTTAAAGCCCTTTACAACCTGATGTCTACTCACCTTTCCAGTCTCTTTAGTATTGAACTTTAATGGTCTGGCCAACATGGACTTTTTATTCCTGCTTTATTTGAAATTGCTTTGCTTTTACATCAGCTGTTCCCATGCCTGAAATGTACTCTCTCCTCCTCCACCTAGTAGAATAAATTAAGACTCGGGTGAAAAATCTACTTCTCCATGAACTTCTTCCTGATTTTTCTACCTACTAGTGCCCTTACTCCCTAAACTACATTGAATTTTTAAAAAAAGTTTGTGGTCTTGTGTTTGTACGGTTGATCTTTCTTTCTCAAAGAGGACCATGACATGATGGAAATGATGACATGATGTGTAATTAAATTCTGTTTGAGGGAGGGAGAGCTGTGCAAATTCACTAGTCTCACTTTCTCCTCCAGAGCCATCTGGGTCTAGTAGCCTGAAAAGTAATAATAATGATAGATAGCATTTATGCAGCACTAACTGTGTGCCAGGTACTGTAAAGCGGATACTTTACAATTGCTATCTCATTCGATCCTCACAATGACTCTGGAAGGAAGGTGCTGGTGTTATTTCCATTTTACAGTTGAGGAAACTGAGGCAAACAGAGGATAAGTGACTTGCCCAGGGCCACACAGTTAGTAAGTGTCTCAGGCTATATTTGAACTCCAGACTTCCTGACTCCAGGTTCAGTGCTCTATCCCTTGTACTACATAACTGCCCCTATGTACACGTTATCTTCTCCAATAGAAAGGAGTTTCTTGACAACAGATTTTATTTCATTTTTGTTTTCAAATTCTGAGAGCCCAGTATTGTGTCTGATACATAGTAGGCTCATAATAATGCATGTTAATTGACTGATTTTCCCCATCCTCAGAAGTCTTTAGGCAAAAGTGGTAGTGGGGATTCCTTTTCACTTAAAAGTTGGATTAAAATTGTCATTCAATTCCCTCCCGACTCAGAAATTCTGTCTTCCTTTCTATGATGTTAAGAAGGTGAGCCTGGAATGTTCTCCCTCCTCTGCTCCAACTGCTGACCTTCATCTATAAGGGGACTTTCTCCAGTCCCTCTCAATCACGTTGCCTTCCTTCTGTTAATGAATTACTACTTAGCCTCTATCTAGTTTGTTTTGTCTCTATTTGTTTTCGAACTGTCTTCCTCACTAAATTGTAAGCTCCTTCAGGGTAGGGATGGTCTTTTGCCTCAGTATCTCCACCACTTAGCACAGTGCCTGGCACAGAGTGGGCACTTAATAAGTGTTTACTGATAGATTGATTCTCTTTTTGTGCGAGTTTCCCCCTTCCTCTTCGGAGCATCCTGGTTATCTCTCCCTTCCCTCCTTTCTCAACCATCCTTTCCACCCTGAAGCTCCTGCTTCCCAGGTGGGAGAATTGTGCCCAATCACAAGTTCCCAACTGTGAGAAACGTGCTCATCTTAAACAAAGAACATTACTTGTGAAACCAGGAAAGCTTTTTATTAATTTTTATGTTCATTCCCCCTGAATGAACAGGTAGCTCCCAAATAAGGCTCCAGGAAGACCACATGCAAGCCCTTTATATTGTTCTGAATTTCGGACCTCTTGCCATACCATCCATCGACCACGTGACTTCATGTCCTCCTCTCTGATAAACTTACCTTAAACAGCTCATCAAGCCTGCACACAAGTTTCTGACCTCTAATCTAACTGTGCTAGGTCACAACTCTGATTATCACCACTCAAAGCTGGAAATTTTTACCCTCTGGAAATGGAACTCTTTGCTTGTTTCCCACACAGGTCATGCTATGTGCTGCCTCCAGAGTGGTACTGCATAATGGAAAGAGCCCTGAATGTCAAGTCAGAAGTCCGGGGTTCCAATCTCACATTCACTATCTACTCATTTAACTTCTTTAGGGCTAAGTTTCTCAGTAAATAATGGAGGGTTGGTTTGGATCTCTAAGACTCCTCCTAACTCTGAAATCTGTGAATCTTGTAAACATAGCAGAGCTAATTCCCACCCAGAACAGAAGGTCATTTTTTCACAAAGCTATCACAAGATTCTAACAGCTTGTATTTCTCTAGCGCTTTACAATTTCATAACCTAGTCCCTCAAACCTTTCCAGAATTCTTACATGTTGAGGGCCAGGGTGGAGTGCAGTTGACAAGATCAGGAAAGACCTTCGGGGAAACTGTTCTTGGAGACTGTGCTCATTATCATCCGGAATGGCTCTCCATGCCCCCCAGATGTTGTTGTCTCCTAGAGACAAACAAGAGAATTACAGAAAACAAGGGATATGTAAAATAGATGTCCTCTAGGCTAACAATCTTTAAAGACAATAAGACTGGCCAAATCACTGGGACAGGAGATGAGCAGAATGTCACGTAGACTTGCAGTTTCTATCTATATAAACCCTAACCCTCGGATCAATAAACGGAATTGGTCTATCTTTTCCCGCCTCCCGTGTCTCTTTTCTTCAACCACTTCACTGAGCTGTGTAGGGATGCTGGTTGTCCACTACACTTACACTTTCTTCCTACTCTTTGATCCAGTGACACTGGCTTCCTGGCTGTTCCAGCCAACAAGACACCCCATCTCTCAGTTTGGGACACTTTCTCTGGCTGACTCCTGTTACTCGTCTTCAGTCATTACTGACCTTCCTGGCTTCCTTTAAGTCTCAACTAAAATCCCACCCTTTGTGGGAAACCTTCTTCAACCTCTCTTAATTTTAGTGCCTTCCCTCTGTTAATTATTTCCTATTGATTCTGTATTTAACTTGCTTCATCTAAATTCGTTTGCATACTGTCTCCCCCATTAGATTGAGGACAGGGATTGTCTTTTGCCTCTTTTGGAATCTTGTAGCACTTAGCAGAGTGTTGGGCACATAGAAAGCACTAAATTAATGTTATTAATTAATTAATTTATTGATTAATTATAAAGAGCGTTTAAAAAATATTCCTATGATACAAAGAAAATGTGAAAAGTAGAAGGGATCTTCTTTAGAGATCATTTGGTCCAATTCTTGAATTTTACAGATGAATAAACCAGCTCAGAGAAGTCAGTAGGGCGGATGTTATTATCCCCCTTTTTTTTTACTGACGAGGAAATAGAGTCTTAGAGAAATGAAATGACATATCCAGGGTCATTCAGTTCATGTTAGAGTCAGGACTTGAACTCAGCTCCTCTCACCTGTGTTATAGTAGAATGATGAACCTGGAGTTAAGAGACCTGTATTTGAATCCTATCTCTGTAAAATCCAGGCTATGGGATTTGGGATAAGTAATTTCTCTTTTTTGAGTTTATTTCCTAGTCTGTAAAAAAGGTAAGGGTAGCAATTGCTGTTGATTATCCTTCAGTTTCAGAGGATCAATGACATCACAGGGTGATGTCCTGATTCCTGCATCAATTGGATTTAAGTGAGGCAGAGCTGCACAAAGTCTTCAGTCTCATTCTCTCTTCCAGAGTCGTTGAAATCCAGTGGCAGAACAAAAGTCAAGATGACTGGTAGGGGGCCTGGAGTCAGGAAGACCTGAGTTCAAATGTGACCTCAGACACTTAACTGAGCAAGTCACTTAACGCCGTTTGCCTCAGTTTCCTCATCTGTAAAATGGAAAAAGCAAACCACTCCATTATCCAAGAACACCTCAGATGGGATCATGAAGAGTAGGACATAACTGAAATGACTAAATACCAACAAAAACAGGTGTAACAACTCTTATGCTACCTACCTCGCAGGGGTTATTGTGAGGAAAGCGCTTTAAAACAGATCTTTAAAGCAATATGTGAATGTTGAGCATTTAAGACTAGAGCTCTTTCAAATATAACCACAAGGATAAGACTGGAGAGCTGAGCTTCCTGAGAGCATGGACTATGTTTCAGTCATCTTTCTGTTCCCTACAGGGCTTAGTGGTGCAGTGGATAGAGCACCAGTGCAGGAGTCAGGAGGACCTGAGTTCAAATCTCACCTCAGACACTTGACACTCACTAGCTGTGTGACCTTGGGCAAGTCACTTAACCCCAATTGCCTCATCCTGGATCATTTCCAGTCATCCTGATGAATATCTGGTCACTAGATTCAGATGACTGGAGGAGAAGTGAGGCTGGTGACCTGCACAGCCCTCCCTCACTCAAAACAAAGTCAAGTGCAAGTCATGTCATCATTTCTCTGATGGTATGGTCTTCTTCAGCAATGAAGGACGAAAACACAGGTCTACAAGACACTGGAGGCCCTCCCCTCCTATATCACCGTGCCCCTGCTACCCTCTTCCCTCTCCCCACCCCATGGGTGTAGGTTAAGTGAATGATGATGAATCAGCACTTCTGAGGTTTGGGATGCTACTACAGAAAGAAGGATTTCATTTAGTCACAGAGAAGGACCTCCCACCATCGAAGGCTGCTGGTTAGGTGCCTAATAGTGATTGAAGATGTTTGAGAGCAGGGCAACCCCTTCCCTGTGCCCACATATCTGAAGAAGGTAGGTGAAGGGAGCCTATCGGGAGTTCTGGAGTGGTCGACTGGTGTATGTATGGTGGTCCACTGGAGTGGTCCAGTGGTGGATAGCCCTCCCTGCCTCCCTCCCTCCTCTTTACCCCCACTTCCCTGGCTTCAGGCAATGCCTCCTTCAGACCCCCTCCCTGGAGCAGTGTTGCAGTCAGTAGTGACAAAAGGAAATCTGAGTGCTAATTTGATCTGCCGGCTCCTGATGGCTAACTGTATTAACCCTGTCAGGAAATCACCAGGGTCACATTAAAGCTTTTGTTGAAGAACAATTACACCTTTTTGGCTGTGGTGGAAGTCTCACCAAAGCTTCTGATTTGCATTTAACACAAAATCACAAGATGGCATTACGTTAGCAAAACAGCCCAGTGCCCTAACAGAACCCTGGGTTGTTATTTAAAACAAAGGGCAAATTGCATCCTGGCCCCAGCTCTCAGCTCTCTCGTGGACTTCTTTGGGGTTAGTTTGCATTTTCTTTCACTTCTAGAACCAGAATTTACATCTTCAATTTCACTGGAAATTAGGAGGAAAAAAACACCACCTATTGGAATTGTATTGTGTTCCCAAGGAATGTCTATCAAGCATTCTTTTCTGTCTTTTCCTTCTCCATTCCCACCCCAGCAAACACTGACCATTCCCTGACTCTCAGCTTCTGAATACTTCTAATCTTCCTTGTTCTGTTGTATCCACAGGATTATATAGCTAGAAGTGGAAGAAACCTCGGAAGCCATCATCTCCAACTTTTCATCGAACTTCCCCCCCACCAACAGGTGGAAAAATTGAGGCCCCCAGGAAGTGACTCGTCCATGGTCTCATAGACTAAAGCATCTGATTTTAGTCTATGGACCTTCCATCTGTGTCTGTCTCCCGGTCCTATCAGGGGGACAGATATAGGTATCCTTCCCTGAGGTCAGGATTCATATTCTTCTCTAAGCTCAGAGCTCTCTAGCCAGTAGGGATTGTTTGCCCCATTAGAGGAGGCTCATAATCCTGTCTCTGGAGGCTCCAGGGTCACATGAAGGTTGAGTTGTGCAGCTGGGATTGAAACCCAGGCTCTCAGACAGAATCGGCTCTCTCTCCACCATGCCAAACAATGTTTTTTAGCAAGTGGAAAAAGAATCCGACTTGGAGTTCTAGGACCTGAGTTCAAATGTGTGCTAATCTCACTGCTTGTGTGACTCGGGGTAAATCACTTAATTTCTCTGTGCCTCAGTTTCTTCATGTGTAGAACAAAGGGAGTTGGATTCGATGGACTCTTAGCTTTAGATCTATGATCCATGGACCTGTCTCTCCTCCTCCCATTGGGAACTCTTCATGAAAAGGGACTTTGTCCTCTCCATATCTTTCCATTGCTCGGTACACTAGCTACATCAGAGACTCCAGAAGGCTCTGTTTCCATTAGGTTCTTCTTAAGTTCAAGGCCCTTTGGTTTCACTGTCAGTAAGTGAAAGTTGTCTACTTTCCTCCTTGGTAGATCTAACCTAGGTAGCTTGTGGCTGGATCATAAATCTTGTGTCAGAAATGTCTGAGTTCAGATACTACACTAGCTATGTGACTCTGTAAATCACTTCATGTCTCTTAGTCTCAGTTTCCACACCTTTCAAATGGGGACAATCATTATACTTACCTCCTTGCTGTGAGGATCAAATACAATATCATGTAAAATGCTTTTCCTTTTTGAAACTCATTTGTACTTTCTTTATGCATGCATACATTATCATTATTTTAATGCATGCTTTATCTCTTCTACTAGATTACAGGCTCCTTGAAGGTAGGAACCTTGTCTTATTTATCTTTTTATACTTCAGAGTGTCTCACAAAGAGTGTCTTAAGAAATGCTAAAGGAATAGATTTGTGGAATTTTACTTCAACAAATATTAAATGCTTTCTATGCACAAAGGATCTGACTAGATGGGGGAAAGGATACTAAAAAAAATATATGAAACTTACCTTTCTTTCAAGGAACTTCTGAACTAATAGAGACAAATTATATGTAAACAAAGTTATGATATGGAGAAAGGAATAAGTATAAAGGATATAATTCATACCAACACTTAAAGAGATTTGCCAAGAGAGAGATTATATTCAGTTTGTGGAGGGGTGAGGTGATCATGGATAGTTTTGTGGAAGAGATGGGACCTCAACTGGACCTTGAGGAAAGGAAACTTTAACAGACAAGGGATTTGGGTGGGTGAGTGGATACCATGCCAGGAATAGGGGGATAGGATCACATGAGTAAGACACAGAGATGAGAGAGGGTAGAATGAGAATGGAGGATGGGACAGAGTATAGAAAACATTCTGGCTTGAATGCAGAATATCTTTACTTAAACTGTGATATCAAAGTTAATTAGTAGTGTTATCTTTATTAATAGTAGCACATAATGCTAGAAAAGTAGGCTAGAGTCAGCTTTTGGAGAACTTTGAATGCCAGTGTCAGAAGCTTGTGCTTTATTTCATTAGCAATAGGGAACTACTGAAAGTTTTTAAGTAGATAAGATTATCAAAAAGCTATATTAGGAAGATTGCTAGGGCATCTATGAATGAATGAAACAATCACTGACTGCCTTGAATACTTTTCAGAAATGTTAGAAGGCTGCTGGAATTTGCACTTACCTGTCACCTCTTCGAAGATGGTGTGTGGGAGTTATGTCAACATGTCTTGATAAAGGAAGGAAAAACAGAAAATATAGCTTCAATAGAGAATAGAGGAGGAGGTGATAGTGGAGGAAGATTGGCATTCTCATCTTAAAGGGAATCCCAGAACTGGGAGTCAATGAAATCATCCTTCTCCAAGACAAATGGCAGAAACTTCATACCTCCCTCCGGTGTCCAAGCTAGCCTGATGACTTTCAGAGATCTACAGTGAGCTGCTTATTGTTTTTCACCGGTTCCATACTTTTACCAACCTGTGTTGTTCAGACATTCTTCCTTAGAGTCAACCCCAATGTCTTCCATTGCCAAGGACATTTCTCTTTAAAGTTGGGTTGAGATACAATTCACAGTAGCCAACTGCGGTTATGTTTCCTAGGAATCCAGCTAAATCCTTCTAAAAGTTAGCCCACTCTTGGGGATGAATATAGATTAACTAGTCTCTAGGGAGGGGAGCTTACTGCAGGGGGAAAAGGGCCAGTGCTTGGGAAGTTTTATTGGAATTACATAGAATCCCATGGAAGGCAGGAAGGTGGAGAAGTGTATTCTGGGGTCTTGGCACTAGGGGTCAGTGTTGGCCTGCTGGTTATAGAGGAAGTTGGGGGCTAGGTTGAGGGCAGGGGAAGGGTTGTGGCGACTAGATGTTAACTGGATCGCTGAACTTGGAGTAAGTGATAATATAGTTTGTAGTCACCCACGTTATGGAAGAGAGCCGTCTAATACAATAGAAAGGGCACTCAATGGCTCTGGAAGCAAAGGACCTGGGTTCAGATTTTCCCTCTGATGATTTTCTACCTGCCACTTCCTTAATCTCCTAGAGTCTTGGGTTTTCTCATTTGTGAAAATAAGGCAGTTGGATTCAGTCTCTAAGTTCCGTTCCAGCTGTAAATCTACGATACTATAAATAGATGAGAGAGCAGTGATGCGGTATTTTAGCTAGTGTGCTAGACTTGGAGTCAGGAAGACCTGCATTCCAATCCTGCCTTAGAGACTGGGTACATGACCTTGGGCAACTCCTCTTAGCTTCAGCTTCCTTGTCTGTAAAATGGGTACCATAATAGCACTTACCTCCCAGGGCTGTTATATGGATGAAATAGGTTATTATACATAAAGTACGTTATTAACCTTAAAAGGATATATAAATGCTACCTGTTATTAGATGACCCTTTGGGGTCCTTTTAAAATAAGATTCAGTGAATCCTATATGACTTAATTTTCCTGGACTTCAGTGTTCTTGTCTATTAAATGAGGGAACTGGATTAGAAGGTCCCTAAAGTCCTTTCCGGCTTTAGGTCCAAGATCATAGAATTGGGAGGTTAGAAGGAACCTCTTAGATCATCTTTCTTATTTTGCAGTTGAGGAAACTGAGGCTCAGAACAGGCAAATGACTTGGCTAAGGTCACCCAGGTAGTAAGAGGTAAGATTGAGATTTTTCTGTCATCTTTCATCTCACTGAGACATCTTTTTCTAGGTTTTTTTTTTATCCAGTAAACTTTATTTATATATAACAACAGTACAAAGTGTGTCCTTGGCTTGCAAAATAGGAGCGTTTCATATTTACAATAGGTACAACAATAATATATTAGAATAATAACAAAAAATCCCAGTTTTTTCTTGGAACATTTTAAATACTTAAATTTTCTTACAGTTTTTTTCCACAACACCTGTAAAAACAACAAAACCAGACAAACACTGTTTTCTTCGCATAAAAAAAATATAATACAGAATTCCAGTGTGTCAAGAAAGGAGGGGAGAGAAAAGAAGAGAAAGGCAGGTATGCTGAGGAAAAGGGATCCAGACGAGGGGGTAAGCAGAGACTTGGAGGCTTCTTCCCCATTTGGTGTAAGGAGAGAGTTCTTTCCAGACACACCTAAGACACTTCTCCCTATCCTGACTCTTCCCCATTTCAATCTTCATCTTGAACATAACTTTGACAGAGAAGGGAGAATCAATAACCTGACTTAAGTCCTGCTGTTCTCTACCATTATATGGGGCAGAACAAAAGGGAATGAGACTTACATCACAGCCCATTTAAGTGAGACATGAATAAAAACCTTCTTGAAGGAGAGGTTTGGGGCACGATGTGGGTCATATAGGACTGGGAATAACCATGGAAACGATCCCCTTCACTGAGTCTCCAGAAACAGCCCAAACAGAAAATTTGTGGTCTGAGGTCATCCTTCCGGGAGGTAGGGGGAAGTTCATGTTAACCTCTCAGGGTATCTCCTAGCCCTAGGTTTGGATGAACTGAGAGTAAAAACACACCCCTGCATTCAGGGATGTATCTGGCCCTAGATGTCAAATATGCAGTCTTTGGAGAAGGGTAAGAGATGGTGGGAAAAGAGACTTTGGAGCAAAGAAGCCACCACAGATGTTCCTGAGAGTATTGCCCAGAATCCCTTAACCACAGCAGCTGAGTCCCATTTCAGTCTAGAACATTAGTGATATGGTGTTTCCTCCCCAGAACCTAGGACAGAGCAATTCATTCCAACTCCTTTCTTCCACATTGACTCTTGACTTCAACTTTTGCCTCTTCCAGAGTAAGGCTGCCACAATTTAGGGAAGAGGATTCTTGCTATAGATTTATTATGTGTAGAAAGGACATGTTGTCCATTCCCAGAGTGCAGCTGCTTACTTGATATTTACTGACAACAGGTTAATGGGGTCAGGCGTGATGATGAAATGCACTTGGAGATGTATCTGCCATGGCTTTTTAAATGTCCCCAATTTATTCTGTCTGGATTATTTTAGTCTGTCCTGTAGAGCATACCCATCCATTGCTCCTATTGGACTTAGCAGTTATGGTACCTTTTGTTGGCGTTTTATGTCATCCTTGGGGGGACTGGTGAAGGTCAAAGCCTCAGGTGACAAGGGAAAATGCAGCTGGAACAATTCAAGGTAGTGGAAACTTTTACTGCTCCCATTTTAAGGGGAGAGATTCCAGGTGCCTTTTCCAGTTATTTTCTTCCTCATGCTGGCTCTTTGCTCACATAATTCTTGCCTTTACAGGTTGGGGTACTGAAGTACGGAGATGAATGAGGCAGCGTCCACTCTTTTGGTAGCAGAAATCGGCAGCCCATGGCAGCAGCTCCCTCTTCTCAGTGACTCAATTGACACATGATGGCAATGACTGAGGTCTGTATATTTTGTGTTGGGCTAGCTGGTTGGTTGGCTGGGAAGCTTTCTTGGGTTAGAAGAACTTTCTTGGGCTAGTGGGGAGATTCGTCTTTGCAGACAGCATGGACAGACCTTTCCCTCTCTCCTGATCCAGTGTTCCACTGAGGAAGGGACCAAAGGATGAAGTAGAAGTGCCCTGTTTAGAGAGTGGGACTGAGGGTTACTTTTCCACGAAGCCCAACTTCCCTAGAACACTCCTAAACTGGGAGAGACTTCCTGGATGAATGAGGACAAATTTATCCTATACCATTTTCCCATGCTTTGTGCATTGTAGGAGATCAGAGAGGGAGAGGTATTCCAGGATCTCATCATCTTCACGGCTCCATGACTTAGATTGGATCCAGCTGGGCATTCTTTCCCAACATCCTTCCTGGGAAGTTACTTTTCCTGACTGTCTTTCTTTTTCTTGGTAGCCAAGTTATGTGTGGTTAGCTTCTTCCACCCTGACTCACCAGGCATCCTTCTCTTCAGGTCCTCCCTTCTTTCTCATTCTCCAATGAAAGTACCTGAAATGAGCTACATTCTCTACCTTGCTGGTAGACCCTTGTGTTTCTAGGTTTGGAGATCAGCAAGGGCTGCAGCAGTGGGATCAGCTGGGGTAGATGGTGTCATTGATGGGTGAAAGTGGGTTAAGATGACACTGAGTTTTTTATAGCCTTCAGCCTCCAGCTCCTGAAAACCTTGGGAGGCAATGTTATAAGGGGGAATCATCATGTAAGGGGGGATCATCAGAACCTCACCCTTCAAAGCAAACCTGAATGGCAAGCGTAAAGGATTCAGAGATAGCTTCCTTTGCTGGAAACAGGAAATCTCTAAAATTCTTCTTTCGCCTTGGCTCCCTCACCCCCTCATTGCTGTAAATCATGGGCTCTGAGTTGCTAAGCTTTGGATCTGTGAATGTCAAATGCTTTGGCTTCTGGCACAAGGTCGGTCATTAGTATTTCTTTCAGGCTATTAATAGGGCCCAGAGAAACTTTAACAGAAGTGGATTATCAAAAGAAAAGTGGACTTGGCATGCCTGGCTGTGAATCATAATTTAAACAGCAAGTTTCCTGAGTATTTCACTGAATGCTTTTCTCTTCCCTTTTGTCAGCTGCATTCAGGCAAGAAACGAGCCGAACAGACCAGGGGAGTCTGCTATGTGGTTAGTGCAGCAATCCAAAGCCACACGACAGTGGAGGCTGGCAGCCAGTTCTCCTTCACCCATTTTCCTTGGGAATTGTGTGGCCAGTGGAAGCTCTCAAAATTGGGACCACCTGGAGATGTAGCAGGCTAGTGAGGGAGATGGATGATTTGAGTTAAATAAATAGGAAAGAAGCCACAATCCCTGCTCCCTTGAGGGCAGCATTTTCAGACCACCTCTAAGAGCTGCAGCCTGAATTTCTGGCCCCTTCCCAAATTGGAGGGATGGGAGGAAGGAGAGGGTGCTCTTTTCTTCCTCTCCTTTCCTTTTTCTGTAGCACCTGCCCTTCCTTTCAGTCGCTCCTGCTGAAGAGGGCAGCTCTAGGGAAGACAGTCCTGACTATTTAGATTAGCAGAGAGTTCAGGCTTCTTGAATCAATGTGGTCCCACCATCAGCAACCAGCTCCCAAGGTGGTAAAGTTAACATTGCGGGGAACTTCCTATCCTCTGTGTGTAGCCTGGACAAGAGAGGTGAAGCTTTGGTCTCTTGTTAAACAGCACTCAGAAAAGTTGGTCACCCATCACCGTTAGTGGAAGGAGGGAGAGAGGGAGGAGGAAGGATCTGAGCCAGCTGTTGGCCTCCACATCTCAAGAATCAGGGACAAAGACAATGACAGAAGACGAAGACTCTGGCACGCTGGGAGTCAAACCATTTGGCCCGATCTGATCCCCTCAGAGGCAAGCCCTGCACATCCAGGGACATGTCCAAAGATGAATGCCAAACATTCTCCTTCTCTCTGCAAGCATGAGACAGTTAGAAAAGTAGAATAATGAATATTGCAGCTTTTTTTAGCTAACTCTTTTCAAGCATTACCTGCTGTAAACAATGTTTGTTTTTGTATTTCTTTTTTTACTGCAAGAAATTAGAGTGAAATCCCGGGAGTGAACACCATTTCCCCCAAATCAAATTCCAGATTGTGCCTGGAGAGCTGGTCCTTTTATGGTCCTTGTATGGCCCATTGAACTTTTTTCTAGTGCTCAGGGTCTCTGATCACAACCCCGACAAACTGCCCCCTGAGCCAACTGCTAGGATGTAGAAATGGCTCCCCAAAGCAGAGTGTGGCACAAGGAATACACGTGCGGTGGAGATGTTTGGTGTCCGAGTGAGGGTCATGAGCCCAGCATAAAGAGAGGCCCATCTCACCGCACCCCTGGCTGGAAAGGGAGGTACTGGAGATCAGGTCCTCAATTGGTTAGACAGAAAATTAAAACAAACAAACAAAGAAAACGAACAGTAGCAAAAAGTATAGACTCTGTCTAAAGACAAAGCTTCTCTCCAGAAACAATCATACACAGAGTGTATGTAAAGCTTGGTTTCCAGTCAGGCAGGTTTGGTTTCAAATCTGATGGTTCAGGAGTTCATACAGAAGTACCAACGAGCTCTTGACTGCTGGGATATTTCCAGGTTTGACGTGGAAAAACGTTTGGTGCAAACTTGTGCTCCTTCTTCCTTTCCTCCTTTTCTCTACTTCCCAGGGAAAGGAAACAAATTATTTTCCCAAGATTCCCACTGTCATCTGTTTGCAAATTGTCACTGGAAAGGGAACAGGAATCTTGTAAGGGAAGAGTACTTGAGAGAATAAGAAAGAAGGGGGAGAAACCAGAATGAAAAAAAAAGAAAAAGGTGGGAAGGGATTAGCAGAGTGGCTTTTTGTCTATTTTATTTCTGTGGTTTTTTTCTCTTTTTCTTAAAAAAATTAAATAAAGTTTTCATTATTTCCCAATATACATTAAATGATTTTTTTTTTCATGCAAAGCAGCAGTCACAGAGGCAGATCTGTCCCCAGCTCCTGCCTCTTGGCTTCAAGGATGACTTCCTGGCCCCCATTTCTCTCTCCTTCTTGCCAAGGATGCATGATGCCTACTGTTCAATGATTCCGGGAACTGGATAGGATGAACCCTGGCTGATGCTGGGGGAGAGGCACAGCCCTCCCCTCCCCCCAGGGTGGGTTCAGGGAGCCCTGGGAGCTATTCACCCTTCACTAGTCCTTCACTCTCAGCTTCCCAGTTCTGAAGAATTGAAGGCTGACTCCTCCTTGCCTTCTCTGTCTTCTCTCAGGAAATGTGCCAGGAACCTCCTCTCAGCTTTCAATGGACATGGCATTGATAAGTTGTTCCACTTTATATGACAGTCGCTGTCGCCTTGCCTGTTCATCCTGTTCAAGGGCCCCAATGATCTGGGGGTGGGGGTGGAAAAAGAGAAGCCAGAAGTCAGGTGAACATCATAGGTCTTAGGAGTTCATTTTTTTTTTTTTTTTACCTTGTCTCATCCTTACAACCACCCTATGAGGTAGGTGCTATTATTATCCCCAGTTTGTAGAAGAAGAAACTGATTTGCCCTTCGTCACACAGCCAGTCAGTGTTGAGGCAGGATTTGAACTTGGGTCTTCCTAACTTTAAGCCCACCATTCTATCCACTGGGCTACCTATCTGCCTAAAGTCAAATATGAAGTCAGTGGCAGAACTAGGATTTGAACTCAGGTCCTTTCAGATGCTAGAATATGGGAATTTTTCTACTATACCACAGATCCTACTCAGGCCTCATTCCCTCCTTCTCCTAGAAGTCTTTCTGGATGAACCTAGATTCATTTATCGCAACCCATCAAGACAACTACTTACTCATTTTAATGAGTAACCTATTACCAATCTATGTGGGTGGTCTAATTTCTACATAGATTCATAGGATTTGAAGGTGTGGCATAGGGAAAGAGGTACTGACTCAAGAGCCAAGGGACCTGGGTTTAAATCCCACCTCTGATGTTTACTCCTCATTACTGTTTATCCTTCATCTCTGATATTGTGGGGTGATGTCTTGACTCATGAGTGAAGTGGATTTAAGGGAGGCAGGGCTGCACAAAGTTATCAGTCAGACTTTCTCTTCCACAGTCATCAAAGTCCAATGGCAGGATAAAAGTCAGGATGACTGGCGATGGCCCAAGATGCAGTGGATGACCTTCGAACATTTGAAGCTCCACAGCCCTTGCTTCATCCACCATCACGGCCACTGGAACAGACTGTTCTTATTCTTATTACTTCTATGACTGTAGGCCAGTCACAATTTCCCTAGGCCTCTGTTTCTTCATCTATCAAATGAAGGGATTGATCTAGATGGCCTCTAAAATCCCTTCCAATACTTTATCTATCATGCCCTCATCTTGTAAGAAGGAGAAATCAAGGCCCAGCGCAGTTAAGTGACTTG